>JBBDHG010000004.1:910000-1082500 GCA_037951165.1 Lophius americanus
GTCGTCATGTCCAGATACTGTTATAATGACTTTATGACTTAATTACTTTTATATGACAGTTGTTTCTTACATCTTGCTGGATCACACCTCTGTGTTACACTGTGTTCCTCCTCGGAGACATGCAGTTTGGAGAATGTGGTTTGTTCATAAGGGGGGGGATATAACAGAGTGCATAAGAAGGTGCTGCTACTCAGCCTAGCGCATCTCAACAATATTTACCAACAACAACTAAAATAGTATGGCAGTGACAGTGTGGCTCCCAGCAATTTCGCTTCTTGCATTCCTAACTTTGTTTAAAAAAAGAAAACAAGGGTGTTTTATTAGGTTCTTCAAGTCAAATTCTTCATTTTTAGGAACGCAACAGTACGAAACTGCCCACTTAACTAATGTTTCGATATTCTGACAAGTGTTGTCTGGCCATTGGACGAAAGGCTTACACAAGGGAAGCTAAGGTCACATATGTTAAATTTCTGTGCTTCCACGTGAACGATTTTGTCTGGTTTGTACATTTGTCTGTCCATTATTCTGAAAGTTGTTGCACCAAGTGATGAAAATCTCTGTCAGTCCTCTGGACTCTACTGTTAAAAAATGGTCTCATAGTGTCTGTAGCTGGTGTAGGTAACTGTTGTAGAGTAACTGGTATAGGTAACTGGTGTAGTTAACTGGTGTAAGTAACTGTTGTAGGTAACTGTTGTAGGTAACTGGTGTAGGTAACTGGTGTAGGTAACTGGTGTAGGTAGCTGGTGTAGGTAACTGGTGTAGGTAACTAGTGTAGGTAACTGGTGTAGGTAACTGGTGTAGGTAGCAGTTGTAGGTAACTGTTGTGTGTAAATGGTGTGGGTAAAGGTTGAAGGTTGCTTGTTTTGGTAGCTGGTGTAGGTAATTGGTGTAGGTATCATGTTTCTTATTGGAAATTACATCAAATCATGATGAATGGGACCCCGAGGAATGAGGAAGTACACAGACTCAAGCGGAAGCTGGGCACACACTGTACGATTTGAGGATGTTTTTTTTAACCTGATTTGAGAAGAATTCTTTGCCTGTTGGGTATCGTTTGGCCTGCAGTATACAGGGGTGTGTGAGCACCAATGAGCAGACCGTTGGATGATCAGATGGAATTTCCGACATGTCAGAAATTTTGGTCGGTCGACTGTGAGTTGCCATGGCGAAAATGTGGTATGTTGTGTTAATAATAAATAACAAGCGGTCTTAAAGAAGGAAGGGGAGCTTGTGGCTGGCAGCAATGGCACAGCAAGCAAGAAAAACAAAGGTCCTTAGCTATCTGAGCGGTGCTAGCTACAAAGTCAACACCATATAATGAAAGATCCAGCTAATTTACCTTAAATTCTCAGTTCTATTCTCTGACCCCGCAGCAACAACAGATAAATAGTTGACTAAAAACGGAACAAACAAGAGAAAAATAAAATAAAAAGCATTACTAAAAGGTTCAAATAAAATAAAATAAAAATGTTATTTCATTAGAGATAAAGATTAAAATGAATAATTAGGCTAATGTAACTATAGAAAGATGTATTAATTCTGCAATGTCAGTGCTTTGAGTTCTCCCGTGCAGTTGAAGGAAATGATAACATATTACAAAGTTAAGTTGGAAATTTAACCACTCTCTCTTTGTAAATAAATAGAAAGAAAATGCCACTGTCTCATGGGCTTAATGAAGCCTTGGATTAATTAATATAGGGATGTGTTTTATTAAATCGAGAGAACTAGGCAGAAAGGCTGCATGCTTAAAAATAATATATTCATCATCTAAAGCCCTGGTCTCATTTGATTAATAATGACCATAATACCATATTAGTCCCAGCCAACTCTCTGAAAGAATGTCTGTCATCCATCAAGATACCAAGGAAGATACTCGCTCAGTTGATGCCCTCCTTAACATATGAATGACAACATAATCTTTGATTATATGATGAACTCCACATGCATAATTTCTTGATTTTAGTTTTCTCATTAAGAACCAACTCTATATTAAAATGCAGTCTGGAGCTCATAACCAGTCTCAGGCATTGGAGAAAACTCAATAGTCTATTTTAGTATTCCCAATAACATCCTGTCAGCTGAGAGCCGATAGCTGAACCTGTGCTGATACAGTCTGTTGTCAAAACCTCAATTCATTATCTACTGCTTATCCTGTTCAGGGTCAGAGTGGGGTTGGAGCATATCCCAGCTAACATTGGGTGAGAGGCAGGGTACACCCTGGACAAGTCACCAGTTCATCACAGGGCAGCAAACATAGAGACACACTTACAGTCGTACTTACTCCTATGGGCAATTTTGTGTCACCAATTCACCTATATTACATGTGTTTTGGAGTGTGGGAGGAAGCTGGAGCTCCCAGAAAGAACCAACACAGACACAGGGAGAACATGAAAACTCTGCACAGAAAGGCCGTCAGATGTGGATTTGAACCCAGTAACTTCTTGCTGTGAGGAAACAGTGTAACCACTGCGCCACAGTGCCACCTCAAAACCTCAATAGGTGGTTATATAATATATTATTATATATTATTGGTGATAATATTAAGATTTTTGAATAATCTATCCAACTAATGTTCTGATTCAAAACTAAACTAACCAGACATTGGTTTAGTTTAATTTATCTATTTTACGTGAACATGCAGTAACATTGGTTATGCAGGGGTAAAACATGCACAAACTAAATAAAAACAAAAAAATATTTTACTCACTTGGGGAGCATTTTCAAAGAAGAAACACTTTTTTTTAATATGACTTCCAAACTGTTGGTCTGATTTAGTCCAAATTTGGTGCATATGAATTTCACCACTTTTCATGGTCAAAGTATCATATGATGAGGAAAACTATAATGGGAATGATATAATGGGTGGACTGATCTGCCTGGGGGAGGTTTGTGCTCTATTTGTGCTGTGTTGTTTTATAAGTGATACCTTAAGGTTGTGAATCAAAATCCAAAAGTGACAAAATTGAAACCAAGCATCTTTTCAGTGTGCTGTCGACTGTTTTCTGACAAAACAATGCTCAAAAGAAAAAAACGACTTCCTCATTGCTGAAAAAATGAAGACTAACTAGATCTAAGCTTTTGTCCATGACAGTGAGGGTATATCCCTGAAAATTCCCCAATCCCCTCCGTGGTACAATCAATCTCCCTGATTGAATTCCATTTTATTTTGACTAAATAGGACCAAAGGTTGAGAAATTATGGGCCGAAAACTTTTGGAGATAAAGCACCCCCTAGTGTCAGAAATACACAACTGACCATTTCCCAAAATTACTCCAGTACTTCCTAGCACATATGGTATATGGTTTGTATGGTAGGTATAATATCCAAAAAATAATCTCTGACATAATATTTTAGGCATGTCTGGAAAACAGTGTTTTTTGTTAAAAAAAAGCACCTACTACTGAGTAAAATATGAACTTTTAGAGTAAAATATGATATACACGATATATACACTATACCCTATCATATTATATATGTATATGATATATATATATAATATGATAGGTCTCTTTGAGTCTATTCATATGCACTAAAACGTTGCAGATAAAGCTCCCCCCCAATTTCAAAAATATAAGATAGAACCCTCCATAAATCAATCCAGTTTTCCTCACACTAAGGTCTAAGTGGACATACATTTTGAAAATGATCCGTGAAATAATTTTGGAGTTATGAACAGAAAATAGTGTTTTTCATGAAAAACAGCTTTCCATAGTAAGTACAGTAAGAACGAGTTGAGTCAATTTTTATATATACCAGATAGATCTCCTTATGCTGATTCATAGGCACCAGATTTGGTCTAAATCAGTCTAATGTTTAGGAAGTTGTTTTTTTTAAATGTTGTACCCCTCACACGGCTCCAAAAACTATTTCATGGATGGATTTCAATTTGTATACCTTCATTGACCTTCGTGTGAGGAAGATCTGGATTTATTTTGGAAAAGAACGGTTGTATATTTCTGAAATTACGGGGAACTATACCTCCAAATATTAAGAGGCCATCATTTCTCCGCCCTTTGTCCGATTTAGTCCAAACTTTGTGCATATGAATCAACTCGAGGTGATATATCTTGTATATATCATGTTTTACCTTAATAGCTCTTATTTTACTAATCCGTTCATATTTCGCTTACTGGAGGGAACTTTTTTTTTACAAAAACACTTTTTTTTGGACTGATCTTCTTAACCATTGGCTCAAATAAGTCCGATTTTCGTGCACATGGGTCAAGTCAAGGAGGTCTATCTTATATCAAATGTCTTATAGTTGATATTTTACTCACAAGGGGTATTTTCTTCTTTTTTTTTACAAAAAATACTGTGGAAATAACTTCACATTTAAGAATAGAAATTTTAAGAAGATTGATCAGGGGGATTGCTTTTACAAGGCAGGGTATTTGGGACTGTTTGGTTGATACACCCATGCTGCCGGGGACAGCAGCAAAGGTCTAGTTCAATCTGCTTTCAGATGAGATGCTACTCTCTCTGAACTCTCACTGACATTTCAAGTGACTCTCACTACTTAGCTTGGAGTGCTCAACTTCCTGTTGAGCAAATGAGCAGGAGGGAAGTTAGCAGGCTGTCTGAGGGTAAACCAATTTCACACTTGAGACACAATGAAAGGCGACAAACACACAAGATCTATTTCATCACAAGCTGCAGGTGCATCTTTCCCTCTTCCTCTACCTCTCAATTTAAGAAGCAGCCAAAAGTGAGATGAAAATCCTCCCTCTTGGATCTTGAGTAAAAGTTCCGCAGACTTAAGCAATAGAGAAACTAAACGACATACTTGAGTCATATTGTCTTTGAAAACAGTTGTTTAATACAGTTTAGAGGAAGACATCACCTCAAGATTATAGACTCAATCAAACAGTTATATTACCTCTGAAAAACAAAGCAGGAACAATATGACTTCTGAGGTTTATTTTGTAGATCTGCACAATAACCTTCTTCTCTAGGAGAGCTGTTAAGAAGAGATTTCATTCCCGGGCCAGAGGAAAATGTTGCAATGAGACATTTATGAAAACTTCAGCTAGATCCCATATATCTCCTCTAAAGGGAACCATTATTTAGTATATTTAGATGGATCTTCGGTAGAAGGTTTTGTTCCAGCTTCCTTCCTGTCTTCTTTTCATGACTCTCTGTCGCTCTCAATTCCTTCTCAGTGGTATCCTTAAAAAAATTGGTTACCTCTATCTCTGTCTGGTCCTCGCTTAGACACAATTTCCCCACATTCTGTGCTCCCCTATCACTCTCGGTGGGCTCTTCTCTCTATACAGGACACCTGAATACATTTTCTATGTTTTTAATGGTGGGCATGCTGAAAATCTGAAACTGACATTGAAAATAGGAAGGGGAGCAGGAGTATGGGGTTAAAGACAGAAACTGAAGATGGATTGGAGGCAGAGAAAGGATAGGTGTGAGGAGGAGATGTTCACATTTCTCTCTGTTTTTGATCCACAGACTAGCCCAAATTGAACCACCTTCCTACAACTCAATTAAACCGATCTGGAAAACAAAGGGCAAGATGACAAGAGAAGACAAAGCTCAAGAAAATTGTTACTGGTATGCCAAGCAGCAAAAACAACTTGGCTCAAGTGCAGATTCTGGATTCTTCCTCCTACATCAGGATCAGGATATTGACCAATGGACAATTTCAAAGCAAACCAATTAATGAACATTGAGATTTTGGTCTTTTGAATTTGTTTAACCTCTTTTTTTTTCCTCACAGGAGGTTACCAAGGTGCCTGCAAACAATAGAATCTCGAGCATGTTTTTAATCCACATATGTATATCACACTGCGTATCAGAAATATCTACCTATATCTATATCTATGACTGCTGAACACTGAGAGTGAGAAGCTGGAACCAGATTTCCATTTCTTAATGAGGGTAGAGTTATGTACAGAAAATAGTTACGTAAGTCATGCAGAATTAATGACTTAAAAAAATCACAAATCAAATCTTTACAACTTCCAGTCAGACTCAATTAAAAAGAGCAGAATCTCTGGATCTGAGAGCCATGGATGGTAAAACCAACAGTATCCAAGACTTTTTCAAGCAACTCTGGCGCTTTGCTGTGGACAAGCACGACCAGGGGGTCTACAACACCGTCTGCCTGGTGGTCCTTCTGACTCTTCCCCTGCTGGTCCTACTCACTATGTTGGTGATGTGCTGCCACTGCTGCTGCGGTCGCCATGCCTGCAGCTACTGCTGCAGAGGCAAAAAAGCAGCATCGAAGACGGAAAAGAAGAAGAAAAAGAGTTCAGCCAATGCCAAAGAGGACTTGTGGATTTCAGTCAATGCAGTGCCAATGACACCTGACAGGGTGGCCCTGGCCACTTTTTAGTTTGATAATTTTAATGCTGTAGCAGATGGTTCACTGTTGTTATCAAGACTGAATGGTAAATGTACTGTTCTTATAGTCTGCTTGTCCAAGTAAGGTGCATTTTACAACACAAGTCAGCATTCACAATAACATCATTCAGTTACAGGTAGACCGCAGTGGCCAGGGATTGAACCTCCGACCTTTGGATAAGTATTCAACCGCTCTACCAACTGAGCCGCCGTCACCCCACTCAATTTCCATCAGTGGTATACAATCCGATAGAGAAGCTGTATTCACAAGATAAGCATGTTCTTTTGTTCTCTGTGAAAGTCATGTAAATTGATATTAAAAAGAGATTGAAATAATTCAAATGCAGGGACTTTTTTTTCATAATTAAACAGCCTGACTCCTGTGTGAAGCCAGTGGAGAACAAATGCTGGTTTAATGCTCATCTGCATATAGTCATCACTTTTAAGACAAATAGAAACAGAGACCATTTCTTTCTTGTCAATGATGTGTTCAAGACTAAAACTGGCTTGGATTTAAAGGGAGCTTAAGAAATTGGTCAATGGTTATTCACATTGTAATTGGCACATATTTGTTTGAAATATGTAAAGAGTGTACAGATTATGACATGTTCTATATATGTGGACGTTTACATCAGATTAACATTTTAGTCTGTTTACATAAAGAAAGAAATTCGCTAGACAGAGATTTATGCGTATCTGCAAATGTGCGTGTGTGTGTGTTAGAGAGAGAGAGAGATAGACTGCAGTTTTATTGGGAGAACTTTGTTCTTGGAGCTCCCGTGTGAAATTCATTGTGTCAGTGTTTGGGCCGGTTTAAGCTGTGCCCAGTGTTCAGACGGCTGTGATATTCTTTAGATTAGTTCTGCGAGACTGCTGATTGACTTTCACTATCTTAGGTAGAAGACATCCAAAATCTAAACTCACTGATGCAGGAAGGAAGATAGAACTTCTTTCATTTTGATTCCTCTCCTGCTCTTACTTTTTTGTTTAATAAGACACAGCGGAGGCCACAGGAGAGGCACTTTGGAGAGACACTATTAAGAGTAAAAAATTTGCTAATCACCATTAATAATTTAAATGGTGCTTATCAAAGTAGGTTTTTGCTCAAATTCAGAACTTATCCAGTACTAAATTGTCTTTTGACCTTTTTACTCTCAGTATTATTCTTTTGTTTGATAAATTCAGGCCGTCTGTGGTGAATTTTACTGTGTATTAATGACAATAGTGTGTTGAGCCTACAGCCAGCTTGTTTAATGTTGCAAAGATAGTATTCCCCTTTTCCAGTCATACCTTCTTTGTACAATATAGATTTCAGCTGAGGTGATATGATGCTGAGCTGCTGATTGGTATGATGTAATGTCTCTGAACAAAGCATGAAAATTATCATTTCTTCACCAGATATCAGAACTTTAAATGCTGCATTCAATGTGCTTATGATTAAAGGATACTAATTGGAATTAAGTTTGCATTTTTATGCTTCTTTCTGACATGTTGCCAAGTCTGTGTTTTACAGAGCTAACACTGTTTTGACTGCATAGCGGCAAGAAGGAATGTTCTGGATTCACATTCACCTGCTGCTGTTCTGTGTGCATTTTTCAGTCAAGACTCAACCTCACTCAGTCCGAAAACATGTAATACGGGTGAATTGGTGCTAAATGGCTCGTGGGTGTTGACGTTAATGCCTGTTTCTTTTTGTTGGCCATGTGATGAATTGGCAGCTTGTTCAATGTGACACACATTGGACTTTACCCCGCACAGGATAAGTGGAAGTATATGGATTGATGGATAGATGCTGCAACTAATAAAAGACTGGTAGGTTAGAAAGTTATGGTTATTTATCAGATACAGGAGCGGTTCCATGTAGTGGAAAAATAAATGATTGCCAAGATTCCTCTCTTACCTTATTCTCAGCAACGGTGTTACTTTTTGCTGTTATGTTTTTTTTGTCTTGACTATAACAACCTGTTACTCTTGACTGAACTGAGGAAAAAGGAAAGCGACCATTTTGTACCAAAAGTCCATTTTATTTGGAACACACACAGAGTTTGGAGCAGAAAACCTGTGTTACCAAAGAAAGTTAATTACCACTGGTGAAACTCATCATCTGTCACTGGGATTGTTGGTTTGTCAAAGCAGCTCACTCAAAACTAAAAACGTCTCTATGAACATCAATAATGTTAACCTATAGCATTTACATTTCATGACTTTACAATTACAAAGCTCTGTCAGAAAAAATGTGGTTTGACGAGTACTCCAAGCAAGTTTGGAACTTCAACATTAGATATTCTTGATATATCTAATTAAGGCTGGATGAAGTAAGCAGAATAATTTGGGATTAGAGAGAACGGTGCCTGAAGGCGAATTTTTTTTGTCTATGACATCTCAGTAGCCGTTTTAAAGGGGTGTTTCCCCGTTATATCATCATCTTTATGCATTAGCTTCAACTGGTGCTAAGTCGATGCTCTTTCTCAAGTGCTGCTGGGAAAACAACCCCATCTCATTATATTACAGACAAGACAGTCGGACTCCCGGGTAGAACTTGATCATCTCCTCTGCTTCATGTTCATGAACAGGAATTACACTTGTTGGACTTAATTTGAAAGCATGCCCTGCAAAATAAAAGCTTGCATGATGTCTGATACATGCTATTTTCCAATAACTATCATCCTTAAACATTGAAGGTTTCATTTCAACTTGGTTTGTCAGAGAGAGATTTACTTTATGTTTCTCTTCATTATTATAAGGAGGTTATGTTTCGGTTTTGGTTTGGTTTGTCTGTTCGGACGGATTTACATTAAATTTGACCAAGAGATATGTTTTGACATATCTTAGAGATTATAGAATTTTGGTGACGATGCTTCATAATAATATTTTCTTAATAATTGTAAGATATGTCAATTGTAGAGTTGATTTTTTTTTTTTTTCATAAATTTGCTTTCAATTTCAATGCAATAATGTGAACTTAAGGTTCTGTTGTAGTTAGTTACAAACTGTGACACGCATTTAAAAAAAATGAAAATAAATAATGTGTGATAAAAAATGAAGTAGATTAACTTGAGTGGTTTCATCAGTGCTACTTTAGGCAAGCTGTCCAACATTTTTGAGGGGGAAAACATATATTATACTTAGTCGTTCTTAGTTCATTAAGTCGATTTTCTTGTCTAGCTCAATCATATAAAGTATTATGAATTATTGAGTTATCATGTTATATAGATTTCATGAATTTGTTACCCAACAAAATATAAAGTAGTTAAACTAAGCACCACCTTTATACGTTGCAGCATCACAGGAATATGATATATTAGTAAATCAATAAATTGGTATCATCTGTAATATACACAATTCTGAAAGGAGCTATTGTAAATAATGAGAAAATTTTGTTGTTGAAATTTAATTTTAATACCTCTGTTTATTTACTAAAGCAATATTTTAACTACAGTATTTCTGCAATATGATATTGCTAATTTTATTAAATACAAAATCAGAGTTGTTGTTCTGAGCATTCAAACATGAACGCTGATGTTTCTTTTTTACTCATTGCACCTCACTTGTTGCTGCACTCAGTTCATATATGGCTGTCAATGACTAACTGAGCCTCTATAGCATTTTCATCAATATTGAATGTTGGTTGCATTTATTAGATCTCTATGTTTCCTGTCAATATGTTAACAACTTCCATGCTTTTCTTCCCACACTGTTTGGGTCAAATGTGATGTTAAGCCCTCGCTCTGAACAGAGCGATCCTTATTTTCTAGGGAGTTTATGAATGAGCAGAAAATAAAAACCGACAACATAAAATACATATGTTACCTTCTTTCTTCTATAATTTTTGTGATCAGATTAAACTGATAAGTCATATTTTAACAACAAATCTGCATGGCATTGTATATTTTTACTCTTCCACAGATGAAGAAATACTGAGGTGATTTCCTTTTTTCTAAATGACATGCCTGGCTGGGCTTTGTTGTTTGCTCTCCATGCATAATTTATCCTGACATATAGAGATACGATGACGAAGGAGAGAAAAATGTGGAGGATGGCAGGGAGATTAATAAAATAGTTTTTTTCCGCTGTGAACAGAGCGATCTTTATTTTCTAGGGAGTTTATGAAATCTTTTTTTTTTAGCTCTGTGGTATCTCATCTCTCCATCTCTCCATTTCCAAAATAAAAAAAAGTTGACAGAACCTTTATGATTTGACATAAATTCATTATTTTCATATTTCAACATGTCATAAATTGCAAAGGCATCTCTATTCAGCGAGGAGGATCTGTGGACACTGATTTTTGATGCTTTCATACAACTAATCCAGTCATTTGTGTGTTTGAGTGTATATATTGTAATTTTATATAGTTTATTGTATTATTGTAAAGTGTAATATTTCTATTTCTATTATATTTCTATTATAGTGCAATATGTCCAGTATATTGTATACGGTACTATAGTATATTCCTTTAGTATAGTATAATATGTATTATAATATAATAATAATAATAATTATAACATTTGATTTCCTGTATAGTGTTATATGATATTATGATGTAATATTTCCTGTATAGTGTAATATTTATATTATAGTGTAACACCCTAATATAGACTAATATTCATATTTATATTTGCAGTTTTATTCTGTTTTATTGATCTCTGTGCTCTTTGCTGATGTAACCCCGCAATTTCCCCATTGTGGGACTAATAAAGGTTTATCTTTTCTTATCTTAACTTATCTTATTTTGACTAAGCTGCATTTAGTAGTTCAAATCATTCGATGGAGATACATTTTACTGAGGTGAGTTTGGAAAAATAGTAGATAAAGTTGGCGTTAAAGGAAGGTGTCTTGTGGTAAAATTGGTGTAAGAAAACCAAACTGAGAGATGCTCTGCTAATGGGATTAATAGGAGCTTCTGCCTCCAGTGATCCTCATGAACATGCAATTTTCATCATCGGTCTGATGGCCGGAGCGAGCAATATTTGATGCGAGTAATCAGTCTGGCTTGAGGGCGAATTCATCTTTGACAATATTAAGCCTCATTCAGGCACTGTGGGAAATATGTTCCGTATTGCAGATGCTCACTCTCAAACTGCATAAGTTGTTTATTTTTGTGAAAGTATTAGCATAATTTAAAATTCGGCATGTAAATAAAGTAATTACTTCAGTTTGAGACTGCGGGGTTTCTGAGAGTGAATCTTTGAGCTTCTTGACATTTGGCTTTGATGAGTGAAGTTAGATAAAGTCTTACATTCAATCAGAAGGTTTATCCTAAGCCAACACTTTTTGATTTTGTATATTCCTCCTAAACTTAAGCAAGATGAACAACAACCATGAACCTGATGACACCCCCTGAAAAAACATAATTTTGAGATAACATAAATCATTATTTTAGAGACGATTCTGCATTATTTTCATATTCAAAGTATGACTTAAATATGAAATTGTTACCAAGAGCTCTGAATTATTCTCTTTAGTTGAAATTAATCAGTTTTAGGGTTGCATTTTTGAAAACTGTGAAAGTGAACAGTTATTTTTTTGATAATGACAAATTCATCAGATCAGTTGATGTTTTGAAAAGACTGGTTGGTTTTGGGGCGGCATGGTGGAGAAGGTACCGGGTGCGAATCCACCTCTGACGGCCTTTCTGTGAGGAGTTTGCTTGTTCCCCCGTGTGTCTGCGTAAGTTCTCTCCAGGAACTCGGGCTTCCTCCCACAGTCCAAACACATGCAATATTGGTGAATTGGTGCCACTAAATTGCCCGTAGGAGTGAGTTTGAGCGTGCGTGGTTGAATGTCTCTATGTGTCGGCCCTGCCATGAACTGGCGACTTGTTTAGGGTGTACCCCTCCTCTCTCCCAGCTGGGATAGGCTCCAGTCCCCCCGTGACCGTGAACAGGATAAGCGGTTGACAATGAATGAATGAATGGTTGATTTCGACCTTTTGGATGAGAAAAAATGTTTCGGCCTCAAAAAACATCCAGCGTACAGCCTCCATTTGTGGATTGTACATGGGGTAATAGCCACAAACAGATACAGAGCACACATTGATCCAGCGGTGGGGGATGAATGTAATTTCTGCCTTCAGTCTGAAATGTTGTAATATTTGTTGGTGCAATGTCCTCACTTGTCCTCATTGTTTGAGATTCAAACAAGGTGGTTTCAAGCCCTCAGAGAGATTTTTTCTTTCCCTTTATTCATTTTTAGTCCAAAATTTGTACAAAGAAATAATCTCTGGATATACTGATAAACTTTTCATCAGGCTCTGGGAAGTGGGCCATTTGGCTTACACGTAAGAACACGGCACATAATGATGGCAGTGTGGAACCGGTGCTGATTCTGGAAAGACTTTTGAAGGCCAACTGAAAGTGGGACATGCATATTTAAGCTGATGGACAATATGCAGGGGTTTAACCCAATATGGCAGGAGGGGATGTCTGATGCTATGTGAGAGTTGATATTAAACTTCAGAGTTTTTTCTTTTTTTTCACCAGTCAGGTGTTGAAGGGACTGTGTTTTGGATTTGCTTTGCAATAGCCTAATAAAGGAATTTTTAAATCCAAACCTCTCTTCTCCTCTCTCTTCCAAGTATGACTCAATCTCCACCCGTTAAAACAAACACACTCTTGCTACACCATTACCATGTTCTCACATGGAAAATATACATCACTCTGAACCAAAGCAAACGGAGCCCAAGCGAACAGAAAAATGTGTATGTCTGCAGCTCGTATACTGTGCTGACTATAACAACAAACAAGGATAGAGGAGGAGGAGGAGGAGGAGGAGGAGGAGGAGGAAAAGAGGGAAAAAAACCTTTCCGTTTATTACTGTGACTGAAAAGTACTTCAAAGAGCTTTAATGAACTTTTGTGAGACCTTTTATCCCAAAGCTTAAAAAATAATCATATGCAGGAAACGTTTGCTAACAAATAATATGATATATATTGTATATCATCAAAAAAATTCTCTTATTTGTTTTGTTACAAGGCAATTTAAACCATTTTTGATAAGTAATGCAACCCCCTACCTAAAAGCTCTATTCACCCCACTGTCCCCAACACGATGCCTCCGTTCTACCCACTCATACCGCCGCCTCCTTCCCCGGACTAAGCTCAGCACCATGGGTGATGGGTCCTTCTGTTCTGGTGCCCCTCATCTGTGGAATGCCCTCCCTGACCATCTGAGGGCTCCACAGACGACTGACACATTTAAAAAAGGACTTAAAACTTTCCTTTTTAGCAGAACCTATAACTTTAATTAACATTGCTGCTTTTTGGCCAGGTTTTTATATAGTTATTTATTTTTTATGGATGCTTTTATCTGCTTTTACTTTGTAGCACTTTGAGATTTGATCCAAATGTAAAGCACATTATGAATTAAATGTATTATTATTATTATTATTATTAAGTACATGATGACCCCTCATGTAAAGTATACATCTTCTGCATATATTACAAGCTATCCCACCCTCTGTTTATTTCCTCATGTTTTCCAGCCTGTTTCCTTGTGGAGTAAAAGTCTTGACCATTCAATGATTTACAAATTTTCACTATTCACAAACACAATATGATTTGAAAAATAAAAAACATGAGTCACCAACAAATGTAACCTAAGCTAAGATGTAACTCCCAATTAAATGTGAAATTATGTCAACAGTATTTAAAAAAATTATAATAATTAAAAAGCTCCCCCCAGTGAGTAAAATATGAACTTTAGAGTAACATTTGATATACACAAGATAGACCTCTTTGACTTGCACCAAAATTTGACTAAATTGAGCCGATGGTTAAGAAATCAGTCCATAAAACATAAAACCTTTGAAAAAACCAGTCCAGTTCTTCTTCATTCTTAAGACTATATTGGTATAAAGTTTGAAAATGATCCATGAAATAACTTTTGAGTTTTGTCCGGGAAACAACATTTTTGAGATGAAAGGCTCACCCTATTGAGTAAAATATTAACTTCTATTGTAATTTATTTGGAGTATTTACAAGATAAATTTCCTATTAGTCCAATCATACACGCACAAAGTTTTCACTAAACCCGACCAAGGACTTTATCTTTTGACCGAAAAACTAAATTTTTTGTAAACCACCCCCTCTAGTGAATACGATCGAACCAAAAGTTGAGATATGAAAACTTTTACGATAAAGTGCCCCCTTTTGTTAAATATACAACCGACCTTTCCAAAATTGATCAATTCAATCAATCAATTTAGTTTTTCTTTGCTCTACGTTTTATGTGGGTATAAAGATTGAAAACAATCCATGAAATAGTTTTTGATTTTTCGCACGACTTTTATCCCCGACTTTTCATGGACATAATTACGGCTTGACATTGAAATCTCAAGTTCATTCTTAAGATAACTGAAAATGACACTAATATGTGTGGCCTTGATTCATAACCCTAATTATAAAAATAGCGCTTTAGTACAAAACGCTGAGAATGTTAATCCTGCCTCTGATAGAAAGGTGTCAGAAGAGAATTGGAGTGATTTTTTGGGCAGCTAAAGGTGGAACTAAACAATATTTATAGAGTATATATCAATACTACTATGCAGAAAAATGCTTCTACTAGAATGTGTTATAAGGAATCAAATAAACAAATAGTAAAACATTTTAAAAAAAACAATAAAAATTTAAAAACAGCTACCACAATTAGTGAAACAGGAGGTTTTAGAATATTAATTGTATTATGACTTGGTTTATAACAAATCAAAAGTTTTTTTGTTTTTTTTTAACATTTAACCACAGTAACACTGAGCTTAGGAATTTCTGTTTGATTTAATACTATAAAAACAGTTAGTAAGTAAATATTCCATGTCACTATTCTTCACCTTTGTCCATATATACACGTATATATATGGACACTAAAGATGCGAGTATATCTTATCATGTGAAAATCTTATCAATGAAAATGTGATGAATGGAGCCGCTATTGGCCAGATTATAACTGACCGAAACTTCACTGCTAATTTTGCAGTTTCTACTCTCAACAAGATTATGATGAGTAAGTCAGTGTAGTTGATCACTCAAAGGGAGGCATGCCTGCTTATTGTATATCACTTTTCTTTAAGTAAAGTCCCACAGTACTGACATGAGTTACAGTGCAACGCTAACTCCACTATCCAAGGAATGAAAGACATTTGGATTCCTTGAGAAGGAGGGAAAACTGGACAGAAGTTCCATCATTTTTGACGTTGTTGTTACCAGTCTGAACGCTCACCTGGTGACACACATGGGGAGACGTGTGCACGCGATGTGAATGCGTAGACAGCTTCGGCTTGCAGATTCTTATCCAGTTTTTTGATATTACACTGTGCATTGCCAGCTACAAGAAACCATAGACAGACTTTGATATTCCCCCTGCCTTAAAAAGTAGGACCGTAGCGCTCGGAAAGTTAGAATACCCTGGTGTAGCAAAGAATATGCCCAACACGTGAAAAATTTGAAATTTGAATGGTTAACGAAAACGACAATCAACAAAAATCATCCTTTAACAGAAGAGGTATTCACTCGGAGAGTTGCCAGCTGCAGGCAAGGTGTTTTACCTGGAGACAGCAGTGCTTCTGATTGGACAAAAAAAGCTCTAACTTAACTTTTGCAGCTAAGCAAGAAGCAATGAAATAACTTTAATTGACTGATGTGGAAGAAACTATATTAAATTTATTTAGACTCAGTTAAAATGTTTATTTAATTATGCAAACATAATTTTCCGAATCTGACTCTGCCTAGGCCAGCAGAGAAGGCCTTGCTGTCCCTGACGGCCACAACTGAGTCTAATAATATTTTTGTAATCTCCTTTTCTCATTTCAGTGGCTCTAATTTGTGCCACTGGTGGAAATGTAATATTAGTTTTGTTTTCAGTGCTAGAGGGGCTTTGCAAAGTTCAGGAATTTCAGTGTACTGAAGAAAAAAGACTTTAGTTTTGTTTTTGCTATTTAAGCATCTGGGCGTGGGTGTGTGAGACAGCCTTCTGTTTATACTGACATTGTCAGCATAACTTTGTTTTTCATATTTATTTTTAAAAAGTGGAGACACTTGTAATTGTCGTATTTTAGTTTATAATGAAAAATGAATGTCTAAACTACACAAATCAAGAAATGTGTCTGATTACATTGAATCTCATCAAAAAAGCTCATATCAAATGAACACTCGCAAACTCACATAGAAACACCCAGATTTAGCATGGTGGGACTGATGATGGCTTTTGTGGCTTTATTAGAAGTTTCTTTGAAGGTTTCTGATTCTGTCCTTTTCCTTGGCAATCAATGATCGTCTTTTCCTGCTGGACAAAGCTGCTACGGGTCGGATCTTCATTTCAGTGAAGTCGAGTGATGTCAGGTGACCCTTCCATGGTTTCCAGTTCACCCCCTGATGGCAAAAAAGCCGATTGATGGCGCAAGACAGCGTTTGTAACATAAAAGAGTGAAAAGAAGAGAAGCAAATCATGTACAGAATGAGAGGATGGTGGGAGTGGAGGAAAGGGGAGAGAAAGGAGCAATGATGGAGGCAAGAAAAGAGTGAGAAAAACAGAGAGGAGAGAATTGTTATCACAAAAGGCTCTTCTGTCTTGACCGACAGGCAGAATGATACAAACACTAATAAATACAAGCCTCTGGTTTCATTTCATGTGAGTGAAAACCTGTTTGGACCATAGTTGCATTTTGTCAACATTGCGGGAGACATCTGCGGTTACGATATTATGGATGGAATATCAACAAAAGTAGAGATCTCCCCTAGCATTTCCTTGAGTATCAAACTCCTTTAGACATAATAACTGTTGTTGGTACCCTCTCAGTCTGGTAAAAAAAAAAACACAAAAAAAACACTTAGAGTTTATAGCCGGTTTGACAAATGTGTTTTCTTATCAATACTGATGGATCCAGGCCATTTCTGCTCTCCCACAAAAATCAAAACAAAGTACTAGAATTGGGGTGGAGTGAAAGTGTCTGGTGATTGCTGACATGGAAACAGCCTCCCAGTTGGCACTCTTGTGTCTTTATCTCAAATATGTTTACAAAGATTGCTCTGATGAAGATGGATGAAATACTTAAAGGCATTGAGCTCCTTTTTTTTGGAATCTTCTTGGTATTTCTTTTTTTATTAATATGCACTATTGACACAGCAAAGTGTCCCTCCTTTACAATTTTGGAGAATACAATAATAATTAGTGTGGACGATGACTTTCACAAGGGTCCAAATAGTAATAAATGGGATCTTCAAGGAAAGCTACATCAAGATTAAAGCATCAGTGCCTCCTGTTGGTGTAATGACACGCCATCAAAGGTTTTGACTTGAACGCTTGATGTTTTCCCACGAGAACTGTTGAGTTTGGTTATCTTTCATGAGTTTTCCAGATGTACAATGTTTTTCTATTTGTTTTAATGTTAATTCTAGGACATTTTTAGCTTAAGATTAATGGCAAGTTTGCACCTGTTTGTTTTACGTAACTGATGTATTTAACGGCATGCAAGAAGAACCCTCACCCTGCTTACTCACCATGCTGTGCCTGCTGTCACCCCAGTTGCCATTTAGGTTGGCTAGGTGACAGTTTTTGTACCACCAGGCGCCACGGTGGGCTAGGGCACAGTTACTTAGGGCGATGTCATTATCAGAGTCAATAGTGGTCCAGGGCCTACCTTGATGGTACGTCATAGCATCACCTGCAGGTCATGAATAAGAATACACAATAATAATCCTTTTAAATAATTCATTGTTTGGATGTCTAAATGTGTTGTGAATATATGTATTCATGTTTGCGAATGCAGTCAAAATTACTGCATGCTTTTCTGTCCTGGGACACATAGCGGGCAAATAGAGAGCAACATATTTCCTTTTCAAATCTAAGAATAGAGGGTAGTTGAGGTTGTACAAATGGCATTTTTATTTTCTGAAGAAAAAAAATGGACTTTTCTTATTGTCTTATGTTGAATTTCAAAAACTGAAGGGTTTACGGTGTTCAGCCTCCCTCTACCTGTAGTGTAAAAACAGCCATTTGATGCTCTATTTTTCTCTTCCATGTGTTCCCTTATGGTTGAAATTAGAGCATTTCTCTTGCTGTGCTTTTGTATCTGTGTGACTTAAAAGCCAACTACCCTACCTTCTTCAAATAGAACCTTCCTGATTTACATAGCTACTGCCTATAACTCCCCGAATATAAGTGTCTAAAAACAAAAATATAAGCTCCTGCTGTCGGTAAATATTTGCTTTCTCAAAACCCCACTAAAAGATGAGTGGGGTGCCAACTTCCTGAAAGTCCCGTATTCTCAGCACAGTCTTTCTCTTTGCCATTCATGGCATGCCTCTTCTCTATCACACCCTCTATTTGAGCGATGTGTCCGAGAGAAAATTTTAGCTGCTCACGTATTCCCTTTTACAAAGATTTTAGAGCAAAAGACCCACCTGCTGTCCCACTGTATAATCCAATAGTGAGTTTGAACTTCTGCTTGACTGCTGCAATCTTAAAGTTGTCATACACGGCGTAGACTCTCTCTGAACCCAGGCCCAAGTCAAACCTCAGCTCATACTGAGTAGGAGTGTTGGTGAGCTCGTATATCTTATCCAGACCTGAGGGAGCAGCCAGTAGACAGAGTATGTGAAAGCAAGAGGAAATGCTCCATTACACTTTATATGCGCATGCCTCAGTATCTGCAGAAAACAGACAGGACATTAGGGCGCTTACCGATCCAGAACTCATCTGTCATGTTGCCAAAACCTGCTCTGTATTGCCTCCAGCGTTTCAGAAAATCCAGCTTGCCAATGGTACGTCGCTGCAATACCTGAGAGCAGCATGTGCAAGAGTTTTAATGACAGATTTTATGTGATTTTAAGTGTTTCAAACTATATCCTATGTTTTCTCTGCCAATAACTGTCAGCCAGTCTTACTAAAAGCTGAAAAAAATGATAATTTCCATATAGGTGGGGCAGAAACAGATAAAACAATAATGGTCAAGAGCATCAAAGGCCGAGATAATATTTGCTACATTATACAGGTATTCATTAACATACGTTTATGTGGATCTCTGCAGTGGCGTTCACAATCTCAGTTGTTATTCTGACAAGGAAGTTATCAAGTTAGAATAACTTACTTCAATTTAAAAGGTTACAGGTTGTGTATTTGTAATGATTACCTTAAAATCTGATAACCTATGAATGTGTCTATTTATCATTTGTGTGTCCATCTAAGTTTTAGCTGTCTTGGTTACTTCATGCACACAGGCCTCTCCAGATCTCAATGAGACTTTCTGCTTACATAAATCAAACTAAACTAACCTAAAGATGAAATCTGAGGGGCTTCAATCGCATAAATTTGATCCCTTATATTACTCAAGATTATTTTAGGTTATTTTTTTAATATATAAGGAAAATATTTTTTTAATAAATATTTCATACCAGCCAGCCGCCCCCGTCAGTATCCATGTCGCAGTAAACCTCTATTGGTTTGGAGCGGTCATCGTTAATATAGATGGCGTAGAGTCCACTGTTCTTATTACCGTTCTTCATGATCTGAAGGCAGTCGATGGGGAAGGGGTAAAGGAGCCCAACTAAAGAAAAAGATGTGACATGTTTCTTAACAAAAGAACATAAGAAGAATTAGCATCATTCAGTTGTTCTGTGGAGCTGGAGGAAAAGGGCACTGTGTATTGACCTGTTTTGAAGATGGTCTGTATCATCCTGCTCCTCTTGTTGCCCCTGATTGCAATGATGGTGACAATGTATCTCTTCCCCGTGGTCAAACTGGATACAGAGAAGCTGCTCTCATTGGCTCTAAGGTGCTTTTCAACTGTCTGGACATAAAAAAAATAACAGCACCAGTTAGACCTACTGTACAAAAAAAAAAAAGAAATACAGCCTAATAGGTATATGAAAATATTCCCCTTGCCCCCACTTGTTCCTGAAGCCTTTCCTTATGTTATGTAATGATGTGTGCACCGTTCTCTCTGAAGGAAACACGATAGCCTGACCTGGTAGTCTGGCCCTGACATTGTAAGCATATAATGTTGCTGCTGGATTTAGTGGCAGGATTCCCTGATGAGACTCGCTCCTCAGGATCTTCCCTATTATAACAGATCTGTCTGTAATAAACCCATATATCCAAGTAATACAGCTGAACACCTCAAGTTAATTCCTTTTCCTCAAATGATTAGAAGACAAGATGCTACATCACAGCTAATGATCAAGTTTCCAGTGTGAGGTATGATTCTGTCTTGAACTTCCTTACAGCTGCCTTCATTAGAGACAGGCATCAATGGGTTCCTCGATCCCTATCAGCTATTATCTTGTCTCATTAAGAGCATATCCAAGAGAACAGTCACCTCATACATGACTAATTTTATTTTTGACCAAAAGAGGTCAGCGTTCCACAGAGCATCAATTGAAGATTGACTTTCACTGACTACATCCATAGCCTGTTCCAAACAGCAGACACTCATTTCCCAGTCATATTCACATCCTTGAGATATCCGATTTCTGCGCTTTTGACAACATGATGCTCAAAGTCATCAAATCTTCGTTTTTAAACAACGTGGAAAAAAACATTTCATTTCAACATTTCTTCTTCGTCTTTTTAAACAATCCAACATCATTTTCTTTGTAATTTGAAGTAAAACTCGAGTAGAAACAACTTTAAATATAGCCTGAGACATATAAAATGTTATCTCCTTATATTAAAATTATTAGATGAAGGGCTGAGTACTTTAGTTGTTGCATTTTTAAACTGACTTTGCAAGATCGGTCTAAATAAGTTCAAATACAACATTTGAAGTGAACCTTTTCAGTTGTGTAGTTTTTTCATGGTCGATATGGTGTCACTGTCTAAAAATATGTCCGACTTCATGGCACTCTACCTCCAAATTGCCATCTTCATCTCTGTAGTTGAGAATATAGCCCTCAATGTCAGCAAGAGGTGGAGTCCAGGTCAAAGCAGCAGAGGACAGAGTCACCTCTGTCGCCTTCAGGTCCGCAGGAGGATCAATATCTGTGGATGGTAAATCAGACTTTATTACCTCTTAAGAATATGATGTCTGCTGTATTCTTGGATGTATCTCCTAAAAGCTGGCCTGTAGTCGTGGCTTTCAGCTCACTAAATGGGAGGAAAATCCCTTGTGAATGACCCAAAACCATTTCCAGAAATTGTTGAATAAAATCATCATTTCGATAGTCTCTATATCACTTGTACATCTATTTGTGCTTCAGACTCTTTCTCACACTTATTTCATGCTTTTCCAATACAAACACATATTGTGGTGTAATATTTGTCCTACGTTCCCTTTCAATACCTCGCTGATAAGTGCAACTTTAACGTCGCCTCTCTGCACCTGAATCACATTGAATCACAGATGAGTACCACCTTCCTGAAGAGTCCCATTTAACCTCTAATGATAAACCGCCACTTATTCTCAACCTTATTTAAATTACGAAGATGTTTAACCTTAAAAACACTCTTGAGGCCTAAATCTCCAAAGGCTTATGATCTTAGAGGAAGCATATGTGGCTATGTAATACAAAATCCGGCAAAAGAGTTAGTCACGCCCTCGAGTCCGAGTTCTCTTCATGTAACAACCAGCTTCTTCTTTTTTTTTTCAATTCATCATTGAAATGTGGGTTGTACTATCAGTGAAAAGAAAAAAAACGTGGCCTATGTGGTAGTACTGTCTCCAACAATGGTTTTCTAACAATTTATGATCTGACAGTCGATCATGCCAAACTTGGCCATTTGCTGCCTAGTTGAAAAGATCACTTAAAGGTCGTAGGTACTTTTACACATCACCCAGCGCAAACAAAGATTCTCTGTTTGTAACATGTTCACCGTGTGCTGCTCCTGCTATTTTTTAACCTCAAAACACTTCACACTTCATGCCACAGTAGACGCTCTGGTGCTTCCTGTGGGTGTTGAAGTTCATGTAAGGTAACTAAGGTCTTATAGTGTAAAAACTGATGATTTGTTGTTTTGTGCGACCCTCATTACTGTTAAAAAGAAATTATTACGTAAAGCAATTCCCAAATTGATTTGGTTCGCAGCCGTCTACAGCACATGAGCCAGGTAAATTCCTGATTTTGATTGTATCAAGGTCCAGCACCACAAATTCCAGACTTAACAACACAGATTAATTCCCTGAGCCTTGTTCTTTAGAACAATGTTCAGACTAGTTTTGTTGGTATTGTCACGTAAAACATAATTAAAGAAGTAAAACACACTCAAAATGGCAATAATCTACAATTCAATGCTGTCATTCAGAATAAATGAATTAATGTTCTGAGGTTGCAAGACAGATGAAGACAGAAATAGATGGAATATTTCTCATTTCATCTGGAAAGCAGCAACTTATCTGCATGTCTGCGGTACAACTCCTTATTACTTATTACTGTTGTCGAGGCAAATTTCTCCTAAACTGCAGCCACATGTAGCAGAATTTGACTGACTGAAAACTCTTATCAGGAATCTCAGAGTAAGGGCAGCATTTGTACCAGTAATAGAGGATTAACCCGTTCTATCAGAGTCTGAGAATGCAAAGCGACCTTGTTTGTTTTTTTTCCATTTTGAATTGTATGTGGTTAATATGTGTCCCTCCTTATTTTGCAACTCTGCTATGCTTAATATACCTGACAAACCATGGCTCCTGTTTCTGTTTTTGTGTTTTTAATCATTACAGTTCTAAATTAAATTGGTAGATTCTACCTTTAAAAGAAATACTGTTGTCACAGGCTGCTCATAAAAACCATTTAATGTCTCAACTGACATCTAAGCTGACATAATTAAACTTTTAGATGTTAAACTATCTATTGTAATTTAGAGAAAGGGGAGTAAGAATAATAATCCCTGCTTACTCCTGGAGTACTAACCTGTCTCAGCTTCTGTTGAAATTTTCCTGCTGACTTTGTCCCCTTTGAAGTCCCGGAGGTAGACAGTGTAGACGACCCCAGGACTCAGGCCAGTCAGCCTGTGAGAGGTGCTGTCAGACCCAACTGGAATTTCCTTACTTGAGCTCTGAGAGGAGCTGTGGGTTAGGATGTACCCATCAATGTGTGCTTGGACTGGATCCCAAGACACGCTGAAGCCGGACTCTGTTTCATCTCGGGCTAAAAGGTTAGTAGGAGCGTCCAGTTCTGGAGGAGGATATTGGTGGTTAACATACTACTGATGCAAAGTCCAACATTTATAGTTTGGTTTTTTATTCACCCAAAGATGAACAAATGAACTGTGGCATGTATCAGCTAATGTAACTGTAAGAAGACGGAGAGAAAAGATCTTGATTACATTATAAGAATAAGACCCCCTCATAAATATTATATAGGATATATACTGAAATCATCCTGGTGGGATTGTTGTTCGGAAATGTTGTTTAATAATTGTGGAGTGAGCATTGTCGCATGACCCATCAATACTTGGCAACATAATGAGTTGGAGTGCCAATTTCTTCATATGAGACCAAAGGAACAAAGAAAGCTTCAGCTGGAGTAAGAAAATGATGGCTCTGTCCGGGAACTAGGACTGGGCCTGGATGAAACCTGGAATATTCCTGACTGAGCACACTTAGAGGATGTGAAACAGACCAAGAAAAAGTAATTATTTTGATACACAGTTCATCAACTTGGAAAGAAACACCCTAATATAATGCTTAATTAAATTATCCATCATATTCAGGAAATACATCTCTCATCTGGTGAACTCTTCTAACAGGATATGGCAAGAAGGAAAACTAAGACTGGCCGGGACGTTTCGCCACCTGTATCTTTTTGATATAGCTTCAACAACTGCACCTCTCCACGGTGAGCTGGAATTTCTTGGACTCATTCAGAACAGGATGGGCTCTTTTCGAAATAGTATCATGTAAGCATCTGCAAGAAGCTGTTAGAAGATTGAGAGTGCTCATCATAGATACATCCCAGTGGCAGGAGGAGTGTCAAACCATAAAAGGAATGGTGCTAGGTTTCTCAAAGAAGCATTCTGGTGAAACGTGTCTTATCCTCTTCACACAAATAAGCAGCTGCTACAAGGAGGCAAGGATATTATATTTTCTGGATGAGTTCACCAGATGAGTTCTGGATTTTTAGACACTTTAGCGTGAATGAGGAAACCAAAACATAAGGGGGATATTAGGAATTTTGGAATTACAGATGTTACATAAGCTTGGGTGCAGAATCCGACAGAGGACCTGTAGTTGCATAAAAAAATGTCTTGACAAAGTCACAGACCTCCGACACAGGATTACAGTGTGCCGCTAACACTACAATATGGAATACGTTCTATGAGAGGTAGGTAAACATGTTCAGACGTCTGGCAATTTGTTAACTTTGTCAAACATGGACTAAGCTGTAGCGAACCTGAAAGCACATATATTTTACTTTATTTTAATTTTTAGGACTTAATGTTTCCACAGGACGATAAATACATCAGAGTGGAGGTAAAAGATACAAAGTAGACAGCATTTAACTGAAAGATGTGTGCCAGAGCTGATTATTAAAACAAAGACTGAGGTTGTATTTGAGCTGTCAAATGTGGCGGTGACAACTGAATCCTGGCTGTCATGGGATGTGACGGTTAGGCTACAGCGCTTCTCTGCAGGTGAGGAGTTGTGGTGCATCTCACAGCTGTCATGTCTGACGTCCTGAAGCTGTTTAAAGTTTGGTGCTTCATTTCTTTATTACTACTTCCTGTTCACTGAAAAGTTGCCCTTGTGCTGCTGCTATGTTATCGTATCGCTCTAAAATGAAAATGACTTGTATGGTATTTTCATAATCCTTATTTCTTTAATTTCTTTCATTGGTGAAAAATTAAATAAGGGATTTGTTTTCAGTGCTACAGAGGCTTTGAAAAGTTCATGAATTTCAGTGAATTGTAGGGAAAATACTTCTTTTCTTTATCATGTTTCATCATATCTCTTCCTCTAACCGTCAGTAACTCACCCTGGCATGACTGAGATAGACCTCAGTTTACATTCACTATGTCAAAAGTTTTGTTCATATTTATTCATTTTAATTAACAATGGGGGGGGAAATGTCTACATTGAAAAGATGTTAAGAATCTGTATTAGATTGTAAGGAATTTAATTGATTATCAAATCTTTCTGCATCAAAATGCATCGATCCTGAATCGTATCAGAGGCCAAGTAGCTATATATGTATATTAGTTGTAAAGGGATGAATTTGTAAAGTATTCAACATAAAAATATTTTGATCAGGTTCTTTGTATTAACTGTCAAGTGACTGGGTTTGAAAGATATGGTAGATTAGATTAAAGACCTGTCTCCTCATTTGTTGATATCTTCTTGCTGGCTTTGTCCCCTTTCATGGCCCAAATGTAGACATTTTAGAGTACTCCAGGACTCAAACTAGACAATGTATATGAGGTCCTCTCAGGCCCCAAATGGATCTCCCAGCTAGAACCCTCAGCTGAGCTCTAGTCCAAGGTGTAACAATCTATTTCAGCCTTTGCTGGGTCCCATAAGGTGCTGAAGCTGGACTCTGTCAAGTCTCGAGCTGAGAGGTTAGCAGGTGCTACCAGATCTAGTGGGATGTTAGTAGATGATTAATGCACTACTGACGCAATCTACAAAGCGTTGATAATCCGTAGCTCAGTTGACAGATTTTCTAACACCTCGTCCCAGAAAACGGGTGGCGTGACGTGACAGAGGTGGCCTCTCCTCCCACCATGTCCCAAGATTAGTAGGTAAATCTAGTTGTACACATAAAGTTTAGCAGATTTCAAATTAACATGAAATCAGGGTTTGTAATCTGTCTCTGCTTGGGTAGAGGCCTTCTTGCTGGACGTGTTCCCCTTGACAGCCCAGATGTGAACAGTGTAGACGACCCCATGCCTTAGGCCAGTTAGCATGTATAAAGATCTGTCAAGCCCGACAGGGATTTCCACACCCGAGCCTTCAGAGGAACTGTAGGTCAGGATGTAGCCATCAATTTTTGCCTGGATGTGATCCCATCATACCCTGAGGCTGGACTCTGTGTCTACTTGGGCCAAGACATGAGTGGGAGCATCAAGCTCTGTAGGGGCGTTTTCTGGTTAGTAGAAGCTACTGAAGGCTATTTAGAGCCAACATAACAACAAAGAAACATAATTGATCCACATCACTAAAATGCAGTTAGTTACCTCTTAAACGGAGCCTTTAGTCACTATTTAAGAGGTTAGATGTGTCAAACCTGGATTTGTGAGATTTAAAGTTAGAGCAATTATCAATAACTGTACTTAAGCACATTTTGAAATTATGTGATGGATAGATGAATGTATAAATTAATAATTGAATCACTATATAACTGGGCAATATATGGTTGGCGATTTAAAATCTAAGTTTGATATTGCATCACATCTATGTGTAAACAGAGGCAAAATGAGTATGTTATGAACTATATTAAATAAAAAACATGCAGACTACTATGTCAAACAACATCAGAACACTACTGTTACTGTTAGATAAGATGATACTCAGTAGAGCAGATTCCTCCATCGAGACCATACAATGTTTACTTAGCCTTCCTGACCCATCCCCAAGCTGCCACAATGGTCTGAAGAAATCCGCTTGATTGTTTTCATGTAATTATGGAAGAGGCTGAAAAGTCTCAAAATCCTGAGGAAAATTGTTTGAAAGGAGAAATCATTGGATGCGACCCCCTTCATCCAGATCTGTACCACAATATAATGGCGGATTTCCTGGCCCATAACCTAGCCTTACCTAAAATTTACAGAATGTTCTCCTGCTAGTTTTGAATAATCCCACTGTCAAAATAAATAAATGGAATGAACCCACACCCAAAAAAAAACTAAAAACAAAACACAGGTGAAGACATCTATTGCTCATCTTAGTTGATAGAAATCATATTTGCTAAACATCACATGCTAGCAAAGTGAACTTCAAACCACCATTTAATATAAACAACAAATACAACGGATGGCAGCAGATGCTGGTTCACCTTACCTCCTTATTCTCCCTGAATGTCTGCTGCCTTGGACACAGTTGACCATGGAATACTCCTACACCACCTACATCACACCATTGGACTCACTGCCATCGCCCTAAACTGGTTTCAATCCTACTTCACCGACAGAACAGAAAACATTTTCCTGACACACTTAAAAAAGGACTTCAAAATTTTTAGCAGAACCTATGACGTTAATTAACATTTGCTGCTTTTTGGTCATGTTTTTATACAGTTATAATTATATTTTTTATTGATGCTTTTATCTGCTTTTACTTTGTAGCAGTTTGAGATAAGATCCAAATGTAAATTGCGTTATAAATTAAATGTATTATTATTATTATTATTATTATTATTATTTGCAACTACATGCTCTGCTTTTAATGAGTGAGGTTATTGAATCTCACACGTCTGGGTCCTTCATCAAAAAGGCAGTAGAGCCCAAAAATGTTCTTATTCATCTAGCAAAAAGCAATAAAAGCACTTAGTGGCACAAGGCAGAACAAATATCACACTCACTCACTCACACACACACACACACACATAGAGGCACAGGCACAGAAACCAAACACATGCACACTCACAGCCATACCCTGAGCATAAATCAAGTTAGTGAAAAGTCAAAAATTTATAGATGAAAGATTAATTTAGTAATACAGCTCATTAGTCACTTTAAGGATGGATTGTGTCCTGTAGACTAACAATTGCTGCACTTAACACAGTCTCTAGAATACATTCTGCTGGTACGAACAGTCACAGCTGAAAATGTTTTAGTTCCTGTATTATTTTGAATATTTAGGGCAATTTTGATGTACGACTTCAGGCATTCAAAAGTGGTAGTATGTGTCTTTTTCTCAGGGAGAAGGAGAAAGGATTGTTGACATAAACAACTGCTAAAGATCAAAACAGAAAAAATGAAGTCACTTAGAAGTGAGGTGACAAAGTGGATGGCTTTTCTGATCAACAATAGAAAAGCATTTCTGCCCTTGAAAGGAAAAGAAGAATATTTTACATTCTGAAACATGAAATCTTTGTCTTCTTTTCACTCTTTCAGATTGGTTTCCTTCTTCTGTTCCCTCTTCATGATACATTCAGCTTTTGATTAATTTTTTGATGCTCATAACGGGTGAAAGAAACACACAGTTTTCAGTGTTCTCTGTTTCACAATTTTGGAGCCACATCAAACACCCCTGTATTTAACCAGGGTCTCATTTAATGTTTACCTGTTTCAGCTTCTGTGGAACTCATCTTGCTGACTTTGTCTCCCTTGAAGGCCCAGATGGAGATGGTGTGGAGAACACCAGGCCTCAAGCCAACCATCCTGTACCACGTCCGGTCACGGCCTATAGGTATTTCTGCACTGGAGCCCTCTAAAGAGTAGTAACTCAACATGTAACCATCGATTTCTGCAAGGACTGGATCCCATGAAACAGTTGCGGTGTCTTCTGTTACCACCGTGGTGACCAGGTTGATAGGAGTATCAATCTCTGATGAGGAAAGGGTGGAAAAATTAAAGAAGGATTGGAAAGAAGCCAATAAATAGGAAATAAACCTGTCCATTAACAATGGCAGTAAGAATCTCTATAAAATGATGTTTGCAGGCATTAGAGTGTGATGGAGACTGTGGCTGAGCAAGAAGCACAACCTAAAAACAACAAAAACAAAAAGGAGACAAATGGCACAAATTAAGTACTAGTGTAAAAGCTATATAACTGGCAACCGCACTTGGAAGTGTTGTTGGGCAGAAAAGGAGTAAGCAGAATGAGCTGCTTGGAGCTGGTGAGGAAAATAGAATGTCTGACATTACCTAGCAAATCTGGAAACCTAAATGACAAATGATCCTATCCTAAATGTCAGCCTGACAGTTACTAGAATGATTTACGTGATGTGCCACCACCTTATGGTTTTGCGAAATGTAAGAAAGTGTTATTACAATGGATAACCGTGACATATATTGACTATTACATGAGACAAATTTGAACTATCTATCTCTAATGTCCTCAGAATTGTTTTTGCTGTGTACTTACTTCTGGGTTTGGAAGTTTCAGGAAAACCCCCATCACAAACAAATAGGAAGCTTGAGAATGAATAATAATCTCATGAATGATGTTATTTGTCTGTCTCTACGAAACACTGTTGCAAAATTGATTAGTTATATGATGTGAGAATGATGAGATTATGGTTAAGTCAGCTTTGGACACAATTTAGGGCGTGATTATGGGCTTGATTAGATGAGTACTTTGTAAAGATTTGTGAGTTACTTGATAGGAATTTATGTACATGACATTAAGTTTGAGTGATATTTTGTTAAGACTGTAATGCTTCTTTTTATTATGTTCAATAAAATGATTGAACATGAATGATTTTTTTTGGAATAATTTGAATGACGGTTTATTGGTATAAATAATAAAGATATTTTCTGCATATGGTATGATCATTCTTTAAAAGAGTGTCAATAATTCCTGATATCCTGTGATGTATCTGTATTTTCATCTAATTGGGATAGCTATAGACACAATGTGTTGTAATCTGATTTAAAATATCCAAATTAAAATCTTTTACTTTCAAACCGGATCAATAAAACACCCCTAAGCTAAGATGTGAAGACAGTTGAGGTGTCAGTTGGTAACGGGAAACCACCAGCATTAACCCTAAATCTGAGATTTTATTAATTCCTGTACTCTCTCGTATAATATCACCTTAAATGGCCAATCTCTTTTTATATTCAATTACTTGGATTACCAGAGCATTTATCCCTTTTTTAACATTATCTTATCTATCTCATATATCGATTTTAGTCAGCTCTCTTGGACATTGAATTTTTATTTATTATTTGTATCTTATATTGTGTGTCTGTGTCTGTGTCTGTGTCTGTGTCTTTGTATGGGCTGCCTCAAATCAATTGCCCCAGTGGGATTAATAAACATGAACTTGAACTTGAATTTGAACCTGACTTTCTCCTTTACTTCTATCGCATTACTGTTGCTGATACTGGACTTTGTTACCTTAAAAAATATATCTGTTTGGTTGACCCACTCACCTGACCTTTCCGTGGGTAGACGGTTTTCTTATATTTTCATAGCAAAAGGTTTGCTTAGGATAACAAGTGAGCCTGAGTTTGGATTCTCACCACGATAGCATTGGTTCTGTTCATATAGCCAAAAAGTTGAGCAAATAGCAGAACCGGTGCTGTAGCGCCGTTCAGAGGAGATTTCTGACTGTGTGAAGTGTAAATTTAAAAATCTCAATTTTCACAGGTATCTGTGTTTTGAATGGACACTGAAAATAATGATTAGACCAATTGAGATTTTTCACTTTGGCGGGAGGGAAGAGTTCTGTGATAAACATTTATAATTAATAATCCAACCAGTAGTCTTTTTCACAGAGCTCTTTGTGGACTGCATTGTGAAGAGGGCACAGCAGAATAGCAGAGCATCTGTTTGTGATGTTTGTGAGCATATTGAAGACACGAGTGGAGAAGTCGATGGTCATATGTAGATGGGTGTGAGTCTCTGTCAAGGGAGTATTGATGAAAATGAAGAGAGAGGCAGTGATAAGGAGATGGATGGAGACAGACAGCAAGTAAGAGTCACAAGTGTATTGTAAGAGAGACGCGGAGGAAATTAGGTTAAATGCAAAAGCAATCATCCATTTAGGATCGTTCCTCTGTGGCTGTAGCTTAGGAGGGGTCAGTTTTGTGTCAGTGCGCAGTTTGCACTGTTAAAACTGCATACTGATGAGAAAGGAGCTATGCAAGTTTCTAACTCTATATCTTTTCTTTGTCTCAGTTCTCCTCTCCTGTTGCCATGTTTCTGCTCTCTTGATGGCACTTCTCAAGAGTTTGTCAGGAGCTTAACCTCAAAAGGAATTTAAAATTGATCCATTTCTTAGGACTGGTTGTCTAATCCAAGGCTTAAAGGCTCCTTTAAACTCCATCTACGTATGAAAACTGATAAGTCTTCTTCAAATGTGACATCCAAGAGCACCCTCATACTTCCATGCGTCTTTATGTTGACATGATACGTCTACAATGTGGCTGTGAAGGGTCAAAGGTTAAGAGAACAACAAAGATGATGAACCTAGAGGAGGTTGAGTGTAGAGAGTGTTGTGGCCTTAGTGTCCCCACATGTATTTTGTGTCCCTCCTTCCCAGGTTACGTCTCCTCTCCTCTCCACCTGGGGAAAATATTACTGAAAATAGCCAAAATCAAAGAACAACTGATCTGTTTAAGGGAAATAGTAAAGGATCCAAGCATTATTACAAATACTACTGATAATGAGTTTAAGGTATGGGAAACTAAGGTGCTACCAAGATTTTATCAGATGTATGAGAAAGAAGGAGAGAACCCGTCTGAAAATATAACAAATAGATACGATCTTTCTAAAATGCTTTTTTTTTTCAATATTTGCAAGTTTGAAATTACCTTAAATATAGAATTCAAAATGTAAGTCTAGGGGAACATCACCTCTTGAGATACACGATTAAGGTTCACCAGATATCTAACCTCGAAATTACGACTGGACAAATTTATAAAATAATTCAGGAACTCAAGAAGGAAAGTCTGCAGCATATTAAAGGCAAATATAATAGGAAATAACTACTCCTGACAATGATTGGAATCAAAGATTCAGTGATAATTTCCTTTATATAAGAGCACTTTATTGGCAGGAATATGCTTGGAAAATAAATATTATATACTCTGTAACACCAATAACTTCTTCCAAGTATACACAAAATAACCTAAAGTGTTGGAGAGATTGTGAAGAAAATAATACACACTACTTACACATTTTCTTTATTCGCGGGAAAATAAAAATATACTGGTATACTGGGTGAACACCGCTGTACCCCAAAATGTATCTAAAGATGAATTATATCTCTTCTGGTACACTTAGAATCACCGCACTTAAGTAAATAACAAGAAATTGGAAAAAAGAAATAGAGAACCTCCTAATGTAAATAAGTGGCTGGAGACACATGTAATATGGAAAAAGCAAACACACAAAATAAATGTAAAAGAAAATCTGTTCGGCAAAAGATGGGGCCTTTTCATTTTGAGGAAAGGGAATAAATTAGTTAGGTAAAATGTAAATCTGAACATAATGTTGGAAACAATTGTATTGAGAAAATAATTGAAGCAATACAGAGAAACAACACTAGGAATTGCCAACAGTAGCGACTGAAGTAACAAAGCCGACCAACCGACCGACCGACCGAATGACAGTAAACTAAATAAATAGGTTCCAAATTGATTCACAACATCCAAACTGCCCATATGAAAGTTAAAAGCCGCTGACAGTTTCAAGTGGAAGCTGCTGTTGCTTTTTACCCCTCAGTACCAATTATCTTAAAATGTTATTTGGTCTGGAATCCTCTGTAAAGCTTACATTCAACTAAGCCGTGTTGGGCTTCACAACCAGGGATTTCTTCTCCCTCTCTGGAGTCATTTTGATACCCTCTGCAAATCCTTTGGTTCATATAGGCGGTAAAGCTTCTGTTTTCAGTGTCACATGTGGGTTATTTGTTATTGGACGTTATTCTCTGAACACCACGACTTTTCTAGGGCGCCCTGCATTTGTTTTAAAGTTACAATGTATAATGGATTTCCGGACGTTCTACCTCGCTAACTGCACTGGAACGGTGGCTACAAGGAACAAGAGCTGTGGATTGGGGCATTTGGAGAACGGCTTATCCATTATGTTTGGCATGTTCAGCAAAGGCAGCGACCGCAAGGCGCTCAGTAACAGGCTGTCTTTCATCATTTACAGCCTCATAGCTTCACCGCCTGACTGCAGCAGGAGCCATACAGCATGTGTGCGGATAGAGTAAGGGGAAAATATGTGTCAATAGGCCCCATTGTTTTATGTCAGGTCAGGTGTGACATATGTTTTCCCAAAGAGTCCCCTGGCAACCACTGCTTTTTTCATCTTTCTGCAACAATCTATCTCGAGAACAAGCAGCACATAGTTTTTCCTGACAGAACCATCTTGTCTATTTTTCCATCTGCAGACCAAGAGGGTATGATGTGCATGACATCAAAGACCCTTTACCTCATAATCGAACTTCCTCTAATTATCATTTTTGCCAATGTATAAATGTCAGCATACAAATTGAAGATCTTATAGAAACTTTTTCTTATTTGTTCCTTCTTTTCTTCTGTATCTATGTATCAAAATAGTTCAGTCCATTCCATCCAACCTTCAAACGCGTGACTAAAGCCAAATATGTGAAAAATGGTCTCTTACGATACAAAAATAATGAGCAGACAAGAAGGACTTGGACTTCTGATCAACGTCTATATAAAAGTCACTTTTTTTTAAAAATATTTTCAAAGAACAGTGATAGACAAGTCGGACCTAACAGACTGCAGTCGGACCTAACAGGGTGCTCCTACACGGTCACTGAGGTTGTAATAGTGTGTCCAGATGACTTGGAGACTAAACACTCAGCTCTTCCACCACAACCAGAGTCCATCTGCCTTTGATTACATGGTCTTTGGTGGTATCTAAATCAGCAGAAGCAGTCATGGTAGGTTGTGTTTAAACATCTTATAATCCTTTGACCGGTAGGTGACTATGAAATGGCTGCTTTAAGTAGATATTCCATTGGCGCTGTTTTTTTACCCAAATTTTTGGCTCTCAATAATTATCTAGCACCTTGGATTGGCAGTCGAGGAATTCCAAATGGCCACCCTCATAATCTCATATGTACATAAAAACTGTGCATATTCTGTAAAACTAGAACAATACTAAATACCAAAGACTGAAAGATGTGGAGTAATTCAACCAAAAGTGCAATACTAGCCATAAATATTATGATTATGATTTTTCATGGTGGCAAATCAGGAAAGACTGAAAGAGCGAGGAAGAATAGCCAAATATGAATACATGTAGACGGGTGGTATATAAAAATAAAGAATATAATGATTAATTTCCAGTCAGGTTTATGAAATACCCCTCAAATGTGGTTAAAAGTAAATAAGTATTGTCTGTTAATTTGATTACATGGATTCTGACAAAATGTCAGCATGACATTTCATGTACAAGGTTTATTTTCAGTGTATTGTGCATAGGGGCGGCCGTAGCTCAGTGGATTGAGCGGCCGTCTCCCAATCTTCAGAATGTAGCCTGTTAGAGTCAAATCAGGGTGTACTTGTCGTAGGGTCCTTGAGCAAGACCCTGAAACCCTAGCTCCCTGGGTTCTTCAAAGGGGCTGCCCACTGCTCCCTCAGGGATGGGCAGACAAATAATTTCACCATGTTGTACTGTGTATGGCTGTTTGTGATCAATAAAGGATTTCTTCTTCTTATCTTTGTTATACGTTCACTTGCTATTACACTGTTAATAAAAAAAAGTGAATGGTTGTTCCGCCAAAAATTCCTCCAAATGCATTGTGGTCTATCAATGTAACTCTTTTGGATCTAGAAAAGATGCATGATGGACGGAGGTGTGCGACTGTTGCTTAAGCTAGTAGGTATTTATGCCACAACCATGTTAAATATGCTTTTATAGGGAACTCAAAATTTGAAAATGTCAATATTTTAACAAATTGGTATATTTTTGAAGCTGCCAGTGAGAAATGTCCTGTTTTTGTGGCGCTGGTTGGAAGCACGTTGTTAACGCTGCGAATTGAAATGTGCTATATCCTAAGTTGAAGGAAACTTCTGTTAGAAATGTAAGTGACTGTACATTTTGTTAGTAGGCTTTTTGGGCTAATTATTGTTTTTGTTTACATGCTTAGTCAGAGTCCACTACCGAAATGTATAGATAAATACATAATACTACTACTAAATGTGAATGAATATATACAATAACCCACAGAAACTAGGTAGGAGAAAGGTAAGAAGGAGTAGGAGACAGATGTTAAAAAGTTAGGAAGAAATTAAATAGGTGTTATAATGTAAGAAGTCAGGTATAGCCTCTGCAAAAAAATACCATATATTGCCCCAAAAGGTCACTGGAATTTTATCTCTGACCCATTATTTTAATATCCTTCTTTATTTTTCCTCATCATATCCTTATGAATATCAGATCTTCCTAATTGTATCATTATTATCCCTGTGCTCTCCTATTACTCCTAATGTCTTACCCTCTTCTATTGCCTTAAGGATATCACTCACTGTCTTCATTTGCTTTATTGCTTGTTCCCTGGAATTTCTGCAACATTGTTTTTCCTTTTGCCTGTTATTCCACACATAATATTACCGAGCTCGCTATCAACAAACAAACTGCATGCTCTGTGAAACGATAGATGAGTTTGGTCTATGTTGCACCATGTGCAGGAGAGAAGTGCTGAGGACCATCGCCCCCAATCACCTCCAAACCGTACCGAAATGAATGCATACAATGGAGTAGATGACACACTCACAGAGAAATAAGGATTAGCTCAGACAGGGGAGAAAGGTGAATTTTTAAAGTACAGCTAACACTGATCACTAGAAACCAGTAAATTAGCAGCCTCAGGATCTAAAAAAATTGAAGAGCTATCAACCTCGAAACTGATCCTGTGCCAAATTAACTTTGAGGGTGACTTAAAACCAGTCCAGAACATGGTTAGAACAGATGCTTGGATCTCAATGCTACACCACTAAAATCTAATATCCAGCTGGACTTTAAATCATGCACCTACTCACGTCAGCCATCGAGAGCATCTTGTAGCCATTACTGCATTTATATCAGGTTTCACTGTGGTTACCAAGCTCACCTCAGAAAGTCCACATAATTAGGCTGCAAATTCAAGCCCTCCATTTTCACACATAGTCGTGCTCCTCAGCTTAAGTGTATGTTATGCTCCCACCGCTTATATGTCAGTATTGTGCAATATTATATTTGCCCATCATTATGTGCTTTCCTGTTTAGTTCTACCCTCCCTGTGAATGATAGGTGGTCAGTCAAAACACTGCTGGCTATGCTTTCTTGAAATCTACTGTCAAGAATAGGAAATTGGCTGGCTGTATTTACTTGAATGTAACGTATATATTGTATGAAATAATTTCTTCTTTGCAAGATAAACGTGCTTAAACCATGCAACACCTCGGTAAGCTATTTATGTTTTCACATGCTAATATTAGAATGTTATGAGGGGGAATACGCATTTGAGACAATTTTAGTGAGGTATGACGCCTTTAGTTAAATCCATTTACATGAAAAGTTATTTTCTTCGAATTTTAATGAATTCTTAGATGTCAGCAATGTTAAAATAAATTGTGCCACAGCACCCCAGGGTGCACATCAGTCGAGAAATCCCATGCTAAAGCACTTGTCACTGTATACGTCTTGGGTATAAATGGATGGTAAATACTTATTTGATGACACTGACCTGTGGCACTGGTTACAGAGGAAGATTTTCCCTCTGTGGTTCCTTTGATGGTGTGCACTGAGATCTGGTACTCTGTGCCTGGAGACAGACCTGCAGACAATATACATTTTAACACTGTGATCTGCAACCTGTACTATTATAATATTCAATAGAACCATTATCCCAGTCGTTTTCTTTCTGAGATCCTGGACACTTTTTATCTTTTCGGGTCTAAATTTAACAAAAATCCCTTTTTCGTCAATGTAAATATAATTTCGCTGTATCATTATCCTTTATTTTTACTTAAATGTATATCAGCTCAATATCAACATATGAAATCTATGATATTAGCATATTCCGCTTTTGATGCATTTACATTACATGTTTTTCTTTTATTAACCATAGTTGAAACCAGGTGAATGACAAAGATTTGCAGAAGTGCTCAGCCAATGTATGGCTGTGTGGAAAAGTTTGGAAACACTTGCATCCCCCCTGATGACCCCACCACCAGGCTGAGCTTTGTTATACATTGTTATAACATAGCACCTCTGCTGTAATCAAACCTTACCATACACAATTATTTGATATTTAATGTGGACCCATAATTTAATGCTTTTCAGGCATGTACTTGCATCTATGGTACATCGATAGAAGCAACTACGGCATATACCCATACACATGTACGGCTCCAGTCAACAAACATGTGTATGTGTGCGCATGACTGAGCATATACTGCGTGTGCATGTGCAACCAGCAGGAGGATGACACTATACAGAAGCACAGAGACGAGGGGTTGCGATTTGCCACTACCGTCGTCTGTTCAACTCTACAGTGTTAATAAGGGTCAAAACACTCCGTCACGGTTGTGAGCCACCTGACGACTATTTTCACCAAGATGCAAACAAAAGTACTGTCCAGGACAAAGACATAGCATTCTCCAAAAACAGCCTTGACCTCAGAGCTAGTGAAGTTAAATGCCATTGCAGTAAAATGTCATGCAACAGTGCTTATCCATAGAGCAGGTTCAAGGGTGGACATGGAGGGACTTGTGTGGCCATCCATCACAGATTCAGTCTCTGAACAAAATCAGGTAGAAAGCATTACACAGTCTTCAAGATTTCTCAGTGCATTTGTGTACCCAAGAACACATATGGACCACCTCAAACACCATCAAGGAAAGCCAAAGGAAATAAACGAAAGGAGGATTCTAGATGGAAGCCCCGAGTGATAGGAAGTGATTTGGTCCCAACTGTTGAGCCATAACCTAAAAAGTGTCGTTGAATAAGAATTGAATAATGTTTTGAAGGTGTGGTACCAACTTATAGCCTCTGCCATACCACGGCTTTTTCCAATTTAAATTGTTGAAACGTAGCATCTCTGTTTTGAACCTTAGATGAGGAAGCAATGATTTGTTAACATCTCTGTCACAATATATTCCTGACACTATCTGTTTTGGGGTTTTTTTTCAAAAAGTAATGAAACTTACTCAATCTTGTTTGAAGACCAGCATCCATTTCAGAAAAACCCTATGTTTCTGAAAATCCATACCGACAAATACTGTTTATTGTCTTTGTATTCATCTAACAAATATATAAGTCATTGAGGTTTAGTAAATTCACTGGGAACACTCCGTAATAATGAAAAAGAACTGAACATTAGTTGAAAAGTAGGGTGAAATCTGGGGTATGAATGAGTTTTTAAATTCAATTTGAATCCGGATTACGTATTAAGCGGTAAATCATCACTGAGTTTGGTGGGAAAGTCAGTGATTGGCCTTCATTTTAGGTTGAGTTCTCTAACACTCACCCACAATTGTGTGTTTGGTGCGTGCCTCCTGACTCCTTTGTATGTCCATCGCCTCCTCCTTTCCCTCTGGGTCAGTGTGTGTGAGCCTGAAGTGATCCACCTCAGCTGATGGATTCTTCCAGTCCACCTGGATAGAAACATCTGTCTGGCCAAGAACTCCAATATCCTCTATAGCTGTCACATCTGGAAGAGATACAGGTGTTGGACAACAATATGGACATGGCCCTTGACAGTTGTGGACGGTTTTAAATAATGAGCTTACATTACACTTTCCTTTAAATCTAGCTTATGGCACTTTAATTAACCAAAATTTTCAAGAATATCTACACAATATTTTGATATATTTATATCCCCGAAAGGTCTGAGATATTACAAAATAGTTGTCGCTGCTGCTGGATATCCTTAATGTTAACGGCATAATTCAAAAACTGTTTCATGGATCATTTTCAAACCCCCTTAGACCTTAGTGAGAGGAAGAACTGGATTGATTTGAGGAAAGGTCGGTTGCTTGTTTATTATAATAAGGGAGCTTTGTCTCTCAAACCAAACAAATTTAAAGAAACAATTAGACTTATCTTCTATTTTTGTACAAGAATTGAAAACCCTTCAATGCACTTTCTTGTGGATAATTTTTTGAAGTGGATATTCTTTTGCAGTTTAGAACCTTTACCAGTGAAATGAGTACATCGTGTTCCGGACCCAACTGTAACCCAGATGATGGAACATTTCCAAATGCCCATATGGGGTTGTCACGTTCTTTGAGTTTTCCATGGTTATTCGTCTAACTACACAAGAGAGCCCAATGAAATCTCTGTTTTTCTTTCCCACCAGTCTACTAATGTCTGTCTCTTCACATCTGTCTCGACCACATACATGAGCAAGTCCGATTACCATTAAACACATCTGTGGAGCCGTTTCCTTGTCATTTTCTTTGAGTTTAATAGTTGATCATTCAGCGCTTAATGAAATGATTTATGGTAATGACAGACCAAGCTAACTCATTGCTCTTTAGCATATCATTTTGGTAAAAAAAAGCACACCAATGCAGAGAAAACTCCCCACATCTTAGACAATAAAATGTAAGTAATTTAGCAGATGGTGAACAGACTTTAATGTATGTGTGCCTTTATAAAACAGTCATATAAAAAGTGTTACTCATCACTTGAAGAATATTGGGAACCTGTCCCCTTTACCTTATCTGTGTCCTTTCATGCTTCATCAGTCGTGTTACATTTAACGTCAGTGGAAATCTAACTAGAGCCCCCAGATATGCAGGTTATATCTCGCTTTCCTACTGCAGCTCTAATAGGTGACATTTGCTTTTGCTGGAGATCACAGACTCATTTAAAGGCAACATTCTACACCCAGTTCCATTCCACTTCAACAGTAATGGGTCTCATTCTGCTTCATGCTCATTTAGACCGCAGTGGCACACATGTCATCGTCGCTGATCGCAGCAGTCTGTACCCACCTGTGGTAGCTTCCATTTTGTCCGCCTCACTTTGTATTTCTTTGATTACTGCGCACACCTGGACAATGTAGGTGACCCCTGGAGACAGTCCCGTGATGAGGTAAGAGTTATTTTTGTTTGGAACCTGGACCTGGGATACAGTGAGTTGAAACAAAAGTATTTTAATAAGTTACAAGTTGTTTATCTACATTAATGCCCCAAAGAGAAAGCAAAAAAAACCTGCAGCAGAGCACTCTCATCGTCTTTGGGTCGATAGGTCAAAATGTAATGCTCTGCCCCACGAACGGACTCCCACTCAACCAGGAACGACATGTCGGTGACTTGGACCAACCGCAGACCTCGAGGACCGGAGACTAAGAGAGAGAGATGCTAAGGTTAATAGAGAGTTAATAGAGATTATAGCACATTTCCATGAAATATGCCATCACTTAAATGTGCTGCTCAGATGACATCCTTCGTCATTAAGTCGATGTCCCCTGAATGTGTCTCACCTATGAAGATATTTCATCTTAGATCATTGGATATCAGTTTATACAGACCTAAAGCATGCTTGAAATACTGTATGTAATACATTTTAATAAACACTTGTTTATTTGTTTCACCATTTGTGATAGCATTTTTGGGAGTTAAGGTTAAATATAAGTGAATAAAATTAAAAAGACAAAAACAAAGTGGAATCAAATGTAAAGGTCAAAACATGTTCATATATTAAAGTAATTAAAATGATGCTGCCATCCTCTTCTCATATTTACTATGTTAAGTGTCCTACATGAGCTACAACAAATGCTCGAAGTGTTTTCACTGGAATTTCTTTCCGTAAATAAGTTAAACCCCACTTTGATCGAAGAAGCATCATCAAGCAGCGAATAAAACATTTTCTCACTTAAACTGTTGTTTTTTTTATTTTATATGACTACGGAGGGGGTAAAGGAGACAGGAGGCTTTCCACAAATATAACATCTTGTGGGTACGGTCAAGGGAAAAAAATGGCGGATGGCGGTCTGTGAAGCACATCAGTAGGAACAAATCTAAGCCTATGTCAAGGAGGAAAAGTGATTTAAAATAAAGAATGGAACTGCTATGTCTTTGGCAGGGAAGAAATTCACATCGGGTTAATAAGTCTGCACGTAAACTTGTGGTTTGTGCCAAGATTTGGTAAAAAGTGCAGTTTGATCATGCAAGAGATCAATATTATTTGTGTGTGTGAGTGTGTGTATATAACCTACACCAGCCCTCCTTGACAGCCTATTATTCTTTACTTGGAACTAACACCAATTTCCCATCAAACAGGGCATGATAAACTTTATGTGAAACATAAAGACAAAACAAGACAAACAAAGATAAAAAACAGGCAGTAACATTAAAGAACATTGCAGTGGTTTGAGTCCCCTGCACCCCAGTCAGCCCAGAGCCTAAAGAGTCCAGAGAACCGAGCACAGAGCGGTGATGTTGGTGTTGGCCAATGGTGGCCCCGAACAACACTGTAGATTGTGTCAGTGAGTATTCTGGTGTGTCCGGCCAAGACCATGCAGTAAGATCCCCACCAGTGCACAGGGGCCCCCTCCAGCGTCCAACAGCAGTCAGATAGTCCTGTCAGTCCCCAGAGCCGCACGAACACCCAGGACACAAACGTCTTTAAGGTAAAGTCTTTGTTTGAAGTGAATATTTGCTAGTTGCTGGTGTAAGCACATTTGTCAGAAATCTTTACCCTTGAATAATATTGCATGTTAGCTGTAGTGAACATATTTGCATAATAAGATTAAAAAATCTCAAAACTGATAGTATTTTGTTCTTCTCTGACTGATGAACAAAATGGGAATTCAATCAACTATTTTTTTTTGATTTTCCACAGTGTCCTATTATCTAAAGCAAAAGTCTGACATTTGTAAAATTAGACTTGACGATTAAATATATGAGCCAGGTAACTTTTTGTTGGGGACAATTAAAGAAACACGAATGATAAATCAAAATTATTAATTAGCATTAATACGACGGAGTATTAAAGCATTAATATAAGTCAAAACGAAAAACCATGTTCTCCTTGAATAATTAATCAAAATTAGATCACCTTAATAATTGTGGTTGCTTGGCGTGACTATTATTTATCCATCTGTTTCTAATAATTTGATTGACGGACCTGATTAAAGGCTGCAAAAATATGTGCAGCGTGAAGATTGGCTCTCAAGATAACATGGACTCAACAGTGCAAAGGAATGAAACTGCAGTATTCTGGAAATTTAGGTTATGTAAATTGCACTTCAGGGGTCAGGTTGTCGTCATCACCAACGTTTCAGACTGCCATTCATCCTCCAGGTGCTGAAATAGCAAGACCAAGAACCAAGAACGTTGGACTGTTTTGCTTCCATGCTCTTCTTCTCTATTATCACTATTATTCCTAACACCAAAAAACAATATAATGTATTTTTTCTCCCACTATTCTCCGACCCTCCCCTCCTCCCTGATATTTCCTCTTAAACGATGGCACTATTGATGCTGGACTGCATCCAACAGCACCTACACAGAGCCACAGATCTGTCTCCAGCGGTTGTGTTCCTCTGAACAGAGAAAAACGGCTTGAAACTAAATCGCAATTATGGCTTTAAGATGCAAAATTGTACTCTGCACTTAAGGCTATACAGTAATGGTGGTTTGGTGAGCAGGGATGGTGATGGGCCAGATAGAGTCCAAAAGACTGATGGTCCTTCTCCTCTATACTCCTGTGGCCTTACATTATGTGACCTGATGTCATCTGGAGGCCAAAGCTGTCAGCAGTCATGGGGTCAGCCTCTAAAATGGGCCAGTCTCAGCTGCTCGATCTGAAATATCTTTTGGAGAGATGGTTTAAATTCTGCTGTAGTAGGTCACCATGGCTGCTGACATAACTCCTTTTTGAATCTGCTGCCTTATGAAAACATCTTTAAAGTTCATAATCTTAAGACTATATGAACTGCTGTTGATTGCAGTTCTGATGACCTTTAATTATGTTAAACAAACCAGAACTCCTCCATAAGATATTCATGAACAAACATATGATTCATTTTGTAATATCACCCTATTTTTCACTTTCTCACAGCCAGTGAGTGTGCAAGAGAAACATGTATAATATCAATTTTAGTCGGGGGTTCAATGGAATCTTCGCGTGACCTTTGTGTGAGGAAGATCCGCAGTGTTTATGGGAAAGTTCAGATCTATATTCCTGACACTAGGGGGAGGTTTATCTCCAAACTTGCCAGGTCATAATTTATTTTATTTATTCCAAAACTGTTGCATATGTATGGACTTGAGGATATCTATGTTGTATACATTGTGATTTACTCCAATAGTTCCTGTTTTACTCACTAAGGGGAGCATTTTATGAAAAACACGGACATAACTTCCTAACCGTTGGTTCTAAGAAGTCCAAATTTCGTTAATATGAATAAACTCAAGGAGATCTATCTTGTATATATCATGTTTTACCCATATTTGAATGTTGTAGTTCATACTTTTCTCAGTTTAGGGAGTTTTTTTTCTATTACTAAAATTCTGTGGCAATGACTTCACATTTAATATGAGGGGTTTAATCTGGGGGATTGCTTGTACAGCAAAGGTGATTGGGGACTTTTCAGGCTTTTTAATATACCCTTGCTGTCGGGTACGACAGCGTAGGTTCTAGTTGTTCCCTGTCAATTTATATACACAATATAATACAGGTCTTCTGGATAAATTGATTAGTTATAATGATAGTAGTAGCGTATGTGCTTATTGGAAAGTTAAAGGAACAGTAAATTGCTGACATGTTGTTGAGTCAAGGACGCTGTATCACAAGTGAAATAAAATGATAGAGGATAATAAAAGCATGAATGGATCGCTCTGACTCCTAAGAACCCATGCAGGCAGATACCAACAGCTTTACCAAATGAAAGGAGATTTATAGGAAGGTGACTTAAACTCAAGGGACAAACTTTATTATTATTATTATTATTATAATTTCATAGTCTCGGAGCTCATTGAAGCATCTGTTTTTTATATGAGGTAGCTTTAAATATTCAAAGCTCAATGTCAGCAGAGCATCGAGGTGACTAAATAAAAAAGTGGATGTTCATTTTCATGAGAAACATGGTTCAAAGTGAATGCAAAGCTGGGTCATCTAATGTTTTATGCAGCTCGCCTGATAATTTACTCATGAAAAGAGTATACTTACTCAAACACCATTTTTCTCTACAGGGGCAAACTGGACATGTTACTGGTAGGATAACAACTGGCCACAGCAACAAAACACACAATTTGTCTGCAGGAATCAAATAGAGTGGAAACATGCTAGTGAATATGTTGGGGGGATTTCTCACCACAATTGTGGTTTTGTTATTCAATTTTAGAGACATAAAGCAGCAAAGTGTCAAGTGTCTTGGTAAAATCTGTTTCTCTCGAAGGAAATCGCTGTAATATTGTAGGTGGATTCACACAAAGGGAGAAAGTGAATCTGCGTGATTATTTAATTAAACGTTTGACACATTAATTTGCTGCAAAAGCCTTTATAGCCAAAAGCAAGCAATAGCAGGTCATGCTAAGTGCCTGTTGAGTGGATGAAGATCCCGAATGGAAAAAGCTATACTAGTTATTGTGGGTTTTGTGACGTGTTGCACCATTCATTGTATTTAACACATCTTCATCGGATTCTAAACTGCTCCCCAACAGCATTTATGGCTGGAAAGAATACCAAGAAGAGCCATAGTCGGTGGTGTGTGACAGTAGAGGAAAGCATTAGAAACTTATCTTGGGAGGTCTTAACCATTCAAGCCGAGTTGAAATGTCTAGGAACAGAGATTTAGGGCACAGAATGAGAATGAAAGAGGAAGGAAGCACAATTCCCTCCAATACAGTCTAAAATCCAAATGATTTAGTTTTTTATCCTCTCAGTCCTCCACCTATGTTATTATGCACACTGGGGATGGTACCAGAATTTCAATTTTGGGTGGACAAAAGTCTTTTTGGTTGGTTTGGTTCCTTCCGTAGTCAGAATCTAGCAATTGTAGCTAAAGCTGAAATTAATGATATTTAAGTATATCAAGTGAATTAATTTAGCTGTGGTCTAAATTACATAGACTAGATATTTCTACTCCATGATGCACCCTGGAAATGGGGAGACACCCAAAACCTTTATAATCGAAAAGTTGGGGATATTCACACAGATCATCATGTTAATAACTCAATTATCTATTACATGGAGCATTTTCAAATTTAATATCCACAAACACCTTAGTGTGAGGAAGAACTTGATTGATTTTGAGAAAATCAACTGTTGAGCCGATTAAATCAAAATTTGACGCATGTGATTCACCTCGAGAAGATCTATCTTAAATGTCATATTTTACCCCAATAGTTTGTATTCCAGCCATTAAAGGATTTTTTTTTTCTTCATTTTTTCTTTTTACTAAAAAGGCAATTTTCAGATATAACTTCCTAACGTTGGTCCAATTTGGTCTAAATTTGGTCTAAATTTGGTGCATATGAATGGTTTCGGCAGCTCCTTACTGTAAAGTTCATACTTTATTCAGAGGGGGAGCTTTTTTCCTATTTAATTTGAGGGTTTTTAATCAGGGTAATTGCTTTTTGCAATGCAAAGATTTCAGATCACATTGGCTTCCGACCAACCTACGTAAATCTTAGGTTTATCAATTTAACATAAAAGTTAAGAAAATACTTAAATATAGCTAAAAGTATGTCCTGGTCATTTAGAACCGTAGTCCTGTTGAGTTGACCAACATTGCCTATGTAGACAGGAAAAACGATGGTGTTTCCTGTTGGTAAGTATTTGAAAAGCTTACCTAATGAGCAGTCTTTGCCGTAAAAGCCTTCATCACAGATGCACTGGCCAGCCACACACTGGCCGCCAAAGCAGTCATTTGCACATTTCAGGATGCTACAATCCTCTCCGGTGAAATGTGAAAAACAAACACATTTTCCTTCCATGCAGTGTCCTTTGTCATTGCAGTTGTCTGGGCAGATCAGCTGACTGCAGTCCTTCCCTGTGTAGCCCTGGTGACATACACACTCCCCATCCACACATCGGCCATTGTCATTGCAATCATCAGTGCAGGTGGACATTGAGCAATTGGGGCCTTCCCATCCTGGGTTACAGAAACAACTGCAGCTGTCGGCTTGGTAGGTTCCATGGCCGCTACAACTTGTTTCCACTACTTGAGATGGAAAGAAGAAAATCTGTTATTTTACAGTTGTATGCAAATTATTCATATAAATAGTGATTATGACCCACACATCTGTTTAATGGATCTTCATTGATTTTATTTATTACATGCATTCTATATGACGTATAAACCAATGAAAATATACAGATTTAAACACCCATTCATTCTAATTGTTTAACCAATGAACTGTAGTTCCAGAGTTTACTTTCCAAATTTACGAGAGCATTTTAGTTTACCTGCAGCGCCGCCACCTCCACAACATCCTTGGGTGCACTGGGTCTTTAGGTAGTTAACTTCTTCCTCCAGCCCGTTGACTCTGTACAAGAGTGATTTAAAGCTTTCTGACTCCTCACACTCACACTGAGGCATCTGCAGCTTGATGTTGTGTCTAAAGATGACGTTGTTCGATCCATTTGTGGTGGTTTCTGTCTGCAGACCTACAGAATGTGGTGATAATTCAACTGTTATTTTCTATATTTACCATCTCAATCCAAAGCAGAAGGATAGAGTATACATCTATTCTCAGGGGAGCATGTAGAGCATTATAATTGAAGAAACACCAGAGCAGGGAGGCCATGACATTTACAGGTATGTTCCCCTGTATCGTCCAGTTATGTGAGATATTGAATCATTTAATTATGTCCAGTATCACACAAGAACGCAGTAACAAAGTGCAATCTATTTATATAAATACATATGTACCTACATTTTTCACTTATAATACTAATAATACGTTACATTTTTAACTTTTTTCATATTTTCTTCGAACATAATATCATCAAATTCATTATCCTTTGCCTATGATTACCTGTGTCATCCATGGTTGGCTGGTACTCAAGTTTACAACTGGAGCTCCCTGGGATTTCGATTTTATAAACATGGCTGAAAGTGAGTCTCTGCTCCGAGGCTGAAGGGTCTGGGTGCTTCTTGGCACAGATGGAGGGTGACATGGTGCAGAGTAGGGCCAGGAAACATACGGCCCTCCAAAGGAGATTATTCGTCATACTGGCAGACAAGATAAGAACAGGTCATTTTAACATTTCCTGAACCGACACTGACACATCGCGTCCTCATGGGACACAAAATGTTGACTGCTGATTAAGATGATTTGTGGAGCTGTCAGAAGGCTTTAATGTTTGTGCGTTTGTCTTTATTTTGCTCGGTATTTGTGAGCCAACAGAATACTGACTGGGAGCCAATACTTATCCTAAAATATAGTGGATTTCCCTTACAAAACGAAGGGCTAATCTTAATCGATATTTCTTCAGTGAAGGGTAAGAAGGGTAAGCCTAACTCGTGCTTTCCAAACACGAACATTGATGATATTATTATATCCATCACAGTGCCATGCTATTGTACATCGTTAAAGGAACATTTTGTCGTGTTGAGAGATGAAAATCTAAAGAAAAGTTAGACAGGAAGATTCTCCCTTTGAACACTCGGGTCACATTTACTGTGCGTCTGTGTGTGTGTGTGCGTGTGTCTGTGTGTGTGAGTGTTTTAGGCTTTCATTCCATAATATTGTACCAGTCATAATTTTGCCATAGATCATTTCACTTCAGACCATAAATTGTGCTAAGTCAGGCGTTTTGAAGAGTGCAGAAATCTGATGATGTTATTGTGTCTAATGGCAGGGATGTCATTTGAACATAAAACCTGGCTTCGGGGAGTCAAAATACTTGCTTCCAGAATAGTAGGCTGCACAAATCTTCAGCTGTTTGCATTTGTTAGGGGATGTGTGCTTTGGACTTGTTCTGCTCATTGGTTATTTTCATTTTAGTTGAAGTTGAGCCTCGCCTGAACTACGTACCCAAACTTAACTTAAGTAAGTAATTAAGTATTGGTTCAGTACCATGTAAGAATGTTAAATGCAGTAGCATTCAATGGAATACGCAAGACATTTATGCGACCAGAACATTATCACACTACTTCACAAACATGACCACAGGAGAGGGACACTGCAAAGAGGGACAGGAAAGTGATATCAAAAACTTTCTAAGCATTACAATGTGATGGAAATATAAATAATTCTCTCATTCTGTCTAATTTCCATGACATAATGTTTCAGTGGGGATTGTAAAACAAATAAAGATTTGTATTTTGTCTCTTTATGAATTATTCACATTCTTTTTTATCAAAGGCTTTTGTGCATTGAGCATCAAAGACTACAGCAGATGGAAAAGAGGAGAATGTGCAGAGAGAAAAACAGATACTGCATGTCCCGGTGGACACTAAGTGAGCATTGGCTAGAAGACTAAAATGTCAAAAAGTAGACCTAAAGTCTGCAAATTCTCCAGCTCCCGTAAAGACACCATAATAAATTTTACAGAAATTTTGAGCAGAGTACCTGCTGGACGTCTGACCTTTTGGGTGGTTTAGTAGGTTTTTTATAATTATTTTCTGTAGCTATGGTGAAAAATTATTTTGCTTTCAGATTAATAAACTTTAGATTTTTAATCGTATCTCTGATAATTTACACAGGGTGTAACTCAAGTAGCTCTGTAATTCCAATTCTACTGTCCTTTTCTGGCAGACAAATAGACGTGTGATGACCATGACCTGTTTCTAACTTTTAAAAACTCAATATGGTTGACGATATGATTTCTTCTGGTCAAGGATAGAGGCGGGAGACTAGTTCTGGTACAAGAAACTGGAGCTCGGACATGATTGGGATATTTCATATGGTGTCCAAATCATAATGGAGTGTTTTTATCGATGGTCAAGACCAGAGATTAGATAACAGAGAATGTACCAGAAGGAGATGGAGAGGAAGTGGAAAGTGAGGGAAATTTGTGTTGAAAAACCTCAAGAGAGAGGGAGATTAAATGAGTGAGACAAAGTGGATAGGTGATATAGGGAATGATTGAGCGAGTGTGTTTGAATCAGTGACAACCCAGCAGTTAGCCTCATCATAGACAGTATACTTTAGCCGTGTGGAATTGCACTGAGCACTGACACGTAGAGATGCTTAACAACCATGTTTATAGCTCCCTGTCAAGGCTTTATTTGATGCACTCAGTTTTCCTACTTCTCTTAGAGGTGATAGCGCTGTAACCTTCCAAGCGTAGCAAAGGCCCACTGCTGACTGTTGGGGATGTTCCTGAATGGGTTTACCATTTGATGGATGGATTTATGCTGAAAGGTGAAATAATTAGTACTAGGCAGTAGCTATTGTTGTGATAATAGCATTTTGGATGGATGGATGGATGGAATAGATCCCTTTTCTAATTTCTTTTATATTTTTCAGCCACTTATTTTTGTTGATGACCATGTCATCCAACATCTGAACCTCCCATTCACTTTGAACATGAAAACATTTGATGTTTGTAATTAACAACAGTCAAGTAATTTGAATGAGAATGTTGATTTATTGGACTGAAATTTGTATTTCTTTTTCTTATTTTATTTCGGGAATTATGACTGATGTTAAAACAAAGATTTTAACCCCTTAATTTCATGCTCAACTGTTTGGGTGAGCACATTTTGAATAACTCTTTCTTGTTGAAAAATGGGTGACACGTGACCGAACCTGTTTATAATATGACCCAGTAGCAGCTAGTATATGCTAAACAGTAAGGGGCTGAGGTTGGAGCCATGTGGGAGACCTCAGTTCAAAGGGGGTAAAAGGAGGAGGCATGAACTATGGTTATTACGAAAGTCTTTTTCAAGAAGTAGGATTTTTATAAAGCATGTGAGGACTTACTAAACAGAATTATGTAACTCGATACAAGAAAAAAAGTCTAATAAGGTTGTAATAGCTCTATAATAATAAGATACAAACATGCTTTACCAAAAGGCTGCGCTCATCTTATCTAAGCTGACTGTTTTCCATGGAATACAAAATCATTAAATGATTAAATATAATTATAAATTAATATAAATAATATAAGTCTATTTTTTATAGCGTTTTGTCATTTTATGGGAAATTTAGAGAGTCTAAGATATAAAATGAATACATTTAATAAAATATCCAAAAGATGATTTTTTCCAGATCTTTTTCTTCTTGGTGAGGACATTTAAAAGTTAAAGTAGGGGAAACTCGAAGAGTGTCTACCCCAAGCCAATTCACAAATCACACTATGATGAAATCTTTACCTGCCCTTTAGTGGATCTGATTGGCCTTGTGATGACGTTCTTCACAACAGTCTACATTGTCTTGACAACGTGACAAAATGTTTTTTTTTCATTCTAAGTCTCCAGGGCAGGTCATGGTATCGCAATAGTGGCATTTGTAAAAAAAATAATAATAATAATAAATCCTTGATTCATACCATCTTAAAGATAAGCTTCAAAAGCCAATCAGCTGTTCCCCTTCCTCCCCAGTTTCCATCTTTCAACAAAACTTAATTGGAATCCATTTAAAAACAAACAAAAAGTTATCTGCTAAATGCTGCAAAGTTAATGTCATCTCTGGTTTGATCAGTGTCCAGCACATTCATAATCCAAAGACAGTTGACATGACCATAGTCAATATGCAGGAAAACTGCAGGAACAAGCAGGAAATCCGAATGACTTTGTCTCCTCTATCTTCAAGAGGTGCCGTATCTGGATAGCCTAGCTTTCAAAACCTCTCAAGTAAAAATCTAAATGCCCATAAACACAGGGAAAATTCCTTCCTAACAATAACTTCTCCATATCAAAGCGGAGCGCTCAATGGGCCTGTAAAATATTGATGGCTTCCTGGTGATGTGTTCACTCTTATATTTGAGAGGGAGGCATATAGAAGTCTTCCCATGTGTGTACAGTATGTGTGAGAAACAGGCCATGTATAGCCTGCAGAGAATGGGAAACATTACCACCAAAATGTAACAACAGCTATTTATTCGCCTAGAGACAATAGGCTACTGTCTGGAACCACAGACACCTTTCACTGAAGGCTTCTTAAGAGGCGGTAGGGAGGCCTGTTCATTTGTGTATCTCTGAAAAACTGTGTATGCTGTGGAAACAGTCAGTGCTCTGGCATCAAGACAAACAGAGAAATAGAGGTTTAATCCACCAGTAAAACAAAGAAGATAAATAGCTGTTGTAAATGGGGAAAAAAGATTAATTCAGAAAGATGTGCAGAGGCAGGAGTCTTGGTCAGTTTGAGCATATTTCCACAATTCTCTCTAGAGAGCAATTGCATCGCAGACACAAGTGTCGACTTCTTTTATATCAAGTCAAATCTCATTGGACCAAACCTGTAGATGTGGAAGGGATTGGTTTTTAAAAGAGAATAAGGGTTATTGTGCCATTTTGTGAAGTTTCAAACTTGGGGACCTTGATCTTTTCCTTCTTTTATGGGAGCTTGTGGACAGAAATGGAAAACTTGAATCAAAAGGATTAGAACCTGAGAGCAGTGCTCATGTTGTCATGATTATGTCTCTATCACGGGGCTGCACAAACCACAATTAAACCTCGACGACGAGCTCAATCCATGAGACCCTGAGAGGCTTTATTCCACTTAGTGAAGCTGTCAGATGAACAACCAATAAATGGAAAATATGAGGCGAGAGAGAAAGAACACAACTAAAGCATCAATAAAACAGCCTAAGTTCAAGACAGAGGTGTGTTTTTGAGTTGCTTTTGTTTGCCCCGGGGTATTTTTGGTAATTTTTAAATCAGTAAAAGAAGAGTTGTGCAACCCAAGTGTAGTTGTGAATTTTCCATGAATAGACTCCTGCATTTGGAACATTTTCTAAGCCACCGACTCAGGGTTCTCTCTCTGTCTCTCTCTCTCTTCTCGTTCTCTCATTTTCTCTCCGTCTCTATCATTTCACATGGCTAAGGGCCCACATCTGTAGCTCATTTTGTCAGGGCTTCTGTGTATTCCCTGAGCCCGCACAGTAGCATCAAAGGTAAATCTAGTGGATCGACAGGCCTGGGAGAAAACCTCTCACCCCAGGATACAGTTATTATAAATATTTATGTTGTTATCGTGAAGGAGAATTAGTGCTGACAGTTTGAGATATAATAACAGTATATAAAAATCAGGAGTAATAGCTATAAAACCCAATTTGTAAAAATGTAATTATATCACAGATTCTTAAAAGTTGAAATATTGTCAAGGCAGCTCTATTGTGTATTTTTTTTGTTGCATACAATCCTTATAACTTTGAAAATGTTTTCTTTAGCAATAGAAGGAATGCTACAATGATTTCAATGTTAAAGTAATATTACTACACTATAAAAAAATAATGAATTACGAATTTATCAGGACTTCAGAATGTTACACATATAAATGTGAAACATAATCTTCAATTTTGGTTGTTTTTTTTAAAGGTTTCATGTATCATAGGAACAATCTCAATCTGCAAAGTAATTACACATTATATATGTTAAATAAATGTTGTCCCCTTAAAATATCCCGCATCTTTTACCCCTGGAGTAGAAGTATAAAATAACTTCAAATTAAATGACTTTCAATCGTATAGTTTCTATCAATAGTTTAAAAATCCTTTACAAACACACATAAATTCATCCATATAACCCATATTTATCATTCACCAACACTTCCACAACCCCCTTTATATATATATATATATATATATATATATATATATATATATATATACAAAGTGCTTCCTTGCAAAATCCTTGGGACACTTGATAAACTCCAAGTGTCAACTTAAACTGAGAAGTTGTCAATGGTTTATCAGTATGGATGGAGAGAGAGAAGGGCACATGGGGAAAAAGAGGCAATCTGAGCGAGATCTGAGATGGATTGTTTGAAAGTAAGAGCTAAAAGGAAAGAAAACACATAAATGGTCCCCGTGTGATCTCACAGACATAGGAAAGATCACTCCCTGAACACAACACAATTCACATTTATCAATCAATAATTGTTGGCAGGAGGTAATTTTGTCTTGAGAGTCATTAAAAAAATGTTAAACTTGTATACTACAAGTTTACTATTATATCATTAGATAAATTACTTGCACTAAACTGAACAAATAGATGATGATAAATTCAACATATTCTCTTACTCTTGAAGGTTTTCTTTGACTTTCTCGTCTTTTGCCCCTTCTTTTCTCTGCATTCAATGGGTCCAACCCTCGTTCAGCGGCACCTGTTGACAAGCCTGGTCCACTTCAAAGACCAGTGATTTTTGTCTCCCTCTCTCCTCAATTGTTAAATTCTCTCCCAAAATGCCAGTAGGCCAATGGGCAGTTAGTTTGGGAGTGTCTCGTCCCCCCCTCTCCTCAAGCGATTGAATGAAACAGGAGAGGGAGAACAGGAAGAGACAGATAATGAGCAGCACTTACTACTCTTTCTCCCAAAGCAAATCACTTACTCCATAAACATTAATGTCTTTAGCAGCGAGAGCTTGGCCTTAAAAGACCACAGTGACTGGGTAAAGGTTGATTTCAGGGGCCTATTGAAAACAAGAAAAGAACTAGTTTGATCTTATGACAGAAGGAACCACTGCGGAGAGGATATGTTTGAATACAGCCCTGGTGTATAGAAAATGGTAATATTAATCAATAATGCATTTTGAGAATTATTATTGGTCAGATGATTGACAATGAGATAACAAAAGTCTTGAGCTGCTATTCTCTTTCAGATTATTTATGTAATAAAGGCCACCACTAAGTATGCAGTGAAGACATATTCAGGCTAAATCTGTCAAGCTGCCAGTGTCAGATTCAAATACTTAACATTCAGGCTGCATTATGACCACTTGAAAGCATACATGCAATATCTAGTTTAAGTTTGTGCACGTTCGCAAAGACAGAACAAACACATCACCATGTACAACTATTACCAAAGACCTCTAGTGTCAAGGTTGGCAGTGAGTAATGCTGACAGCAGCCGTTTGCCTCTAAAGGTTTAACATTTCTGCAGTAATACTGGAGGTGGTGGGACTGCTCATGCATAGCTGGAGCTGGTCAGCAGATGTGGTTCCTTGCACAGAACAAATGTTGCTTGGTTGTTTACTTGTACTCTTGTACATGTTTTTCTTTGATCTGACTTTGACTTTTTAATTTTTGCTTTCGTTAATTGATGAAAGTTAATCTCCATTGACTCCGAAGAGAAATAAAAATATATTATTGCCTTTAAGTACCTAAATATTCTGGTGTTGACTTAAGATTTGCTCAAATTGTCTGCAGTTCAATATTGGGGAGTAATGTGAAAAATTCATATTTCGTGTGATTACATAATCCATTCATTCTACTACAGCTGATTGACAGTGTAGTCATAATGTTTTGTGTAGATTCATGGTGCCCTCCTGATGGTGGGTAAACCATGAACAGACTGTTTGTTTGATTTTCCATAGTTGACAGGTCTTATAAGAAAGCCCACTGAACAGGGGTTATGTTGTTTGCAACAAGAGGAAACATTAGTCTTCAGAGATAGCATCTGTCTTTCTGCAGCGGTGTCTGCGGTGATTTTAGAACTAGGCTACTCCTTTGACCAGGGACATAGATGGATGAATCCCCAGATGCTCCATAATGACAGTCATTATAGAGTTTACTCTTCCTCTAGCAAGTATAATTGTAATCTTGGGACCTCAGTGCATGAAATGTTCAGCCTTTGTTCATGTAGCGAAGGATTCTACCTCTTCCAATTATCATAGAGGCATGAATGTAGGACACATTTAATTATTCTTTGCCTTGGAACAGATACTACTTAAATTGCATTGAATTTCAAAAAGATCCCTTTTTAAGACCTACGACCTCTGTCACTGAAAAGGAATACAGATAATCAGATTTTTAATGAAATAAGGGAGAAGAAAGGGCATCTGCTGTGATATCTTATTAAAAATAAATGTGCGCTCGCCATATGGGTCACATTTGAGAAACCAATGACTGAAATGTATCCTCATTTTGCACTGCATGAAATTATTGCTTATACGTTTTACCAGCACCCTAGACCTCTACAACCTCCTTTAAAAAAACTAGGGGAACACTTAATGATTTCAAATAAAACTAAGTCAATTAAACTTCTGGGATATTGGTTGGTTTAGTTAGCATAAGCAACTATAAATCAAATTTACCTACTTTGTTGAAAATGCAGCAACAGCAACCTGGACCTTCATCCTTTCATATAAATATACAAAAAGGACATTACTGCTTCTCTTTGAACCATAAGGTATATTTAATCACACAGAGACCAACTATGGTAAACTGAAACGTCACTGATTACATGTTTCCGTGCAGTTCTGGAAAACGTTTTATTGAGAGTGCTGATTTCATATGGAGGGGAGATAGCAACCAACAGATTGGCCCAAATATCACCCACAGATATCTGACAAATGAAATGGTGTTTAAATACTACTAAATGTCTTGTTGTCAGGGGGCTGTTCGTCTGCACTGACTCAGCCTACTCCTAGTTTGCTATTTTACATCATTTTTTCTTTTTATGTTGTTTACATGGATATGTCTATGTTGTTTACATGGATATGTCTAAATGTTGTTTACATGGATATGTATAAATGTTGTTCACATGGATATGTCTAAATGTTGTTTACATGGATATGTCTAAATGTTGTTTACATGGATATGTCTAAATGTTGTTTACATGGATATGACAAGATCAGATTAGAGGAAATAGAGGCAAAGTTGTTATCAATGACACATTCTGCGTGTTTACTCTGGAAGGACTTTGGGGCTTCTTTTTTGGTTTGACTAACGTAAACTGAGCATGTGCAACTTTGATAGAAACCAGATCAGATTAGATGTTGCTGTGAAGATAAAGCCAAAGCCATTTAAGGGAAAACAAACGAATGACATTTGGAGTATTTTTGAATCAGTTCCTCTCAAAGCCCTAGTTGTGTGGTCAACCCACAGCACAGCATACATACATACGAATAAACCTGTGGGCAAAAATAATGCTCTTATATTCATAATTACAATTTCCAATTTGTTCTCCAATGATGCACACCACAGACGAGCTTTTATTTCAGCCACACACATAGCAAATTCAACAAACACAATCATCAGACGGTCAGAAAATTATCTTATACTGCAGATGTTAGGAAGAGTAAAATAAACCATCTGCCAGGGATGTGTTAAAACGTCGTTGGTGTTAGTACGGACCGGATTAATCATAAGTATAGTCAGTGGACTCTACTTGATGAATGTCACTCATCTTCATTATATCACACCTCTAACAAAAGGTGAATACATTATCCGCTATCAACTGTTGACAAAAAGTGACAGAAATTTTTTTTTTACATTTAACTAGGGTCTTAGTGTATATACAATGTTGTTCACAAAATAAGATGAAGCTACCATCAGACTGAGAATTAATGAGAACTTAATCGTGTGCATGGAGTCAGTGAAGCACATTAGCTTGGGAGTTAATTGGAACAGACAAGGCATATACAGAAATTACAGAAGAGCACTGTGATAATTTCATGGCTTTCTTCAAATCGAAAATTGACTCAATCCGTTCTGTCCTTTCTGGTTCCTCCACTCTACCTAGTCTGCTTACTCACAGTTTGAGATATTCCAGCCTCTAAAGTGCTTCCCAGAAATCTCATAGCAAGAGGTTGAGTTTATCATCAGGACGATGAAACCCTCCACCTGTGCCCTTGACCCCTTTCCTACAGCCCTAGTGAAAACTAACATCTCTTCCATCAGTCCCCTGATCACCGCTGTAATAAACCAATCCTTCCTGCCCTAAAAGCCGCCATAATCACAGCACTCCTCAAAAAACCTACTCTCGATCCAGACGTTTTTGCTAATTACAGGCCCATGTCCAAACTCCCATTCCTCTCCAAAGTACTGGAAGAAGTAGTTGCTGTTTTTCCAGTGCTGCCCAACTCCAGGACCACCTCAAATAAAACAACCTCTTTGAAACCTTTTAGTCTGGTTTCCGCTCCGCCCACAGCACATAAACAGCTCTGCTGAGAGTCACAAAGGACCTATGGATGGCAGCAGATGCTGGTTCATCTTCCCTCCTGATTCTCCTTGATTTGTCTGCTGCCTTCGACACAGTTGACCATGGAATACTCCTACACTGCCTACATCACACCAATGGACTCACTGCCACCGCCCTAAACTGGTTTCAATCCTACTTCACCGACAGAACAGAATACATTTCCCTTGGAAGGTCAAGGTCCCGGACAAACGCCGTCACCTGTGGGGTCCCCCAGGGATCAGTCCTTAGCTCCATTCTCTTCATACTGTACATGCTCCCCATTGGCCATGTCATCAGTCGATACGGACTCTCATTCCATTGCTACGCTGATGACACGCAAATCTACATAAAATAAAACATATGTATATATATATGCATATATATATATATATATATATATATAAACATACATACATGGACCTATATCTTTTGCTTTTTACTGCGAAAATGTAGGCTGATGCTATATACACACACACACATATATATATAAATATATATATATATTTGATGTGTATATAAATATATACAGTACATATATATGTATATATATGTTCACACACATACATGGACATGTATGTGTGAATATATGCCACAAATACATGTACTTATATTCTTTTTTTATGCTGCGAAGGTGTAGGCAGATGCTATAGTTTAATATAACTACCCTTTTTATTTCTATGATATTTTACCAGCCATAACTCTTAAACTAAACTAAACCAACAGGAGCGCAATATTAATCCAAAAGAAACAAGCGAAATAAGCAAACATACGAACAGAAGTTTGCATTTCTTACTTCAAATCATTTCTGTTTTACTTATTTTTACGCTTATTTTGAACTTTCTTTATTTTTACAGAATAAATATTGAAAGACAAAACAAATGTTCTCGAAACTTCATCGTACAAACGTGACATTAATGTTGGCCACATAGTACCAAAGTGTACACTTTTTCTACTTTTTCCGGGGGAAAAAAGAGGATAGTTGAAAGGTAGGCTTGTGAAAACTAAAGTGAGTGACATAGAGACAGTTATATAATCTTCTTACATAAAGAGTTATAAATAACACATTTACTACCTCTATTAATATGATTAGTGGACAATAGGTAGGGACAGTGGGGTGATATTAGTTGACACTTCCTCAAACTGTGACGAAAAGAAAAATATTTGAGTTTTGTAAAGTTGCGTCAAGAGTTACCCTTCACCTGATTCTGTGGGGTCAAAAAGGTTTGTTTTCATATCTTGCAGACTTCACTTCCTGGGGCGTTACTAAGTATAATCACAGATGTGTTTCTTCCGTCTGTTTCACTTTCATCTTTTTTACTCTCTTAAGTAACTGGTCAATTGAATTCTGACATCACACATATTTTTCTCTATGTGGTCAAACATTAAATATTTTATTCACTGCTCTTGAATCTGAAAGGAAGATTTGGTGGTTTCAGAAAATCCTCCACTTGGCAGAACAAAAGTGAAACATATCTGCACATGGGACTCATCATCTCTACTTGACCCAAATGACTCAGTTTTAAATTTTACAATATTGTGATTGATAATATTACATAGGTTATCTGTCTGCTGTGCTGCAGGGGAAAATTATAAAACATATGACAATAGGAGATACGGCTGCCACGCTGTCTCACTGTAAAATATTAGTTTGATGAGCACGTTTTGCAAAAAATATTAAAAATGAGGAGACTCTGTGTATTTGAAAACAGCAAGGGCTTCAATAAGTCAGACAAATTCATCAAACGGTTCCAATATTTCAGTCAGTTTTTTAAACTAACTTTTCCTGCTGCATTTTTACATCAAAACAATTCACAAACTTTCCTTTTCGTAACTTTAATAGAATTAACGACTGTTAGTTTTGACTAGGCAATTTCTTTCACAACGTTAATGTTAGGTTAAATTAAAGGCTTGTCTCTGCAGCTCATAATCTTTACATGGCACTGATGAAATGTGTCATGAATAAGATATGAGTGTCTAAGGTAAGTATGTATTTTAATCAATAAGACATGTTTAGTTTAAAATTAAACAATTAGTAGATATACCATAATAATACTCCTCAGTCATATGGTGCAATCCCTTTCTCAGCCAATATTTAACAGTTGCTCCCCTTGTTTCTGTTTGTCTTTTTTCTTAAAACTTCTGAACTTATTTTTATTAACTTCCTTCCTTCCTTTGTTTTGTTTTCTTTTATGTGCTATAAGTGTATGTCATGAGGTTGTGTGTGTGAGTAACTGTGCTTGGGTTTGTAAAATATGTGAATATTTATTTATTTTTTCAATGTGCCTGCACCACCTGTACTTGTGCATATGGCAAAAACAACTCATTGAACATTTGAACATATAAGTTACAATACTAATACAGAGCATCTCCTTTTCACTTTGATATAGACTTGGCTTTGGTTAATGTACCGTAAATAAAAGACATAATGTGAAAGCTCTTTATTCGTGTGTGATTCAGTGCTTAGAAATACAGTATTGTATGAACGCACTCTTTTAGGATGTGAGTGTGCTCACTCGCTTGAGCCATGCCATAACTTTAATCGCTCTTGAAAGAACGCTAGACATTCCTGATGTCTGGAAAGTAGGGACCTCTGAGTCCGCCAGGTCATGGCCTCGGACGAAATGAGGTGAATCTGGTCCAAATGGACACAGATTACTAAGAGGAGACAGAGTTTCCCTGCTGTTGACTTGTTGGTGAACTAAAGAATGCTCATTCATAGTTTAACAGTTTCACACTACGCAGTAATAAAAGTCTAGCAACATAACAACCATTTCAAATTAACAGCACAGTTATAATTATATCAAATTCAACACTGCAGAGCTGAATGCTGACTGCATAGGTTTCAAAATTGTGTAAGGATTGATCCTCTCCTGATTTTAGCAGTGTTTAAATATTCGTGCAAGATTGCATTTCCATGATAAATCCAGTCTGAATGGTTTGCTCCATCAGTGATTTACTAAAGCACCTTTAAAAGCTTCAATATGTGCTCAGCTCTTTTCATTTGGCAAAAAATAAAAAAAAGTTTGTCAGGACCATTTGAGATAAAATAATGGTCCAGTTGAAGTTGAAGCTTTGAAACTGCCTCTAAACACTAAAGAAGTTAAATCATCTCGTAAGATTGTGAGATTTACAGATTGATTGATTTTATTCAGCGAGAGTGACACAGGAATGTCTCACTGTTACGTTTTCCATCGTAATAACCGGTATTGTATGGATTTAAGTTTTTTAAATGAATTGAACGCTTGGTCCACTGATCTTATCAGTGAGTAATAAATAATTGAAATTGAAATTGGTTCACTCACAGTATTTTGTACACCACAGACACTTATTTTCTCTTTATATATATTTTATAAATGTCTAGAAAAGTCATCAACAATAACCAGATTTGTTAAAAACATATTATCTCATATTATCTTGTGTTATTTGATAGAGGTATAAGGAACTTCTTTATTTGGCAGCTGAAGATGAATGCAGTCAGTACTTTTTCAACTACCTGATGAATTTGTGCTGAAATGTGATATTAAACAATCTAAGCATGGCCTTAAACAGTCTAAAATGAGATTACACTCTCCAAGATCACAAATTTGGGTTTATAATAGCAATCATCCATTTTCTGTAAGCAAGCAACCATTCACATTCACAGCCACTAATACACAGGTAAGACATCAACATAGTCTAGCACAAACATAAAGGGGGTTGGCACCATGTCTTCTCTTAGCCTCAGAAGATAGGTAGGATTCGCTAAGACTAAGAAATTGTACTTCTAATTTTCAAATATGGTGGCTGATGTTTTGTTATGATGACTTCCTATATGTTAGGTGTCGGGTTTGAAGATAGAGTTATTCTTCAGCTACATTTACAAGACATATTCTATTTAATTCCATGTTCATGTGCTGGTACAGATACTCTAGTCTGTTTTAATGACCTGTTTCTATATTAAGAAAGCAATGCCGTTGGTTGACTGTTCACAAACATCCAATAATCCTCAGCCTCATGGCTCCAAATTCACAAAGATTGTTTAGGAAAATTAAAATATTATCTGTTTCAATGCTTAAATGTTTTTCTATAACATCAAACACCACCCTGCTGAACCTTGTGCTAATAGTCGACCACAGTTCACAGTTTAATATGTGTGGGCTTCTTCCTAATACTGCCAGAGATTCTTTGTTAGTTGAGTCAGAGGGGAAAAGATGGGTCTGGGTTTCTGATGATTTCAGAATAAGATTTCAGTCAGACAAAAATACAAAGTATCCACTAGTTTGGTAGGTAGTAAGGAAGAGTAAGATCTTATATTCATAGAGCAACACTGCCACCTGTTGGACTTAAGTTGTATAGCAATGGTAATGCAATCCTGAACCTGATCGACTCCCGTAAGTCAAATTGCTACTGGTGTGACTTTATAGGTTGCAACACCATATTTTCCAATGGCTTGTCTCCTACATGTAACAGTCCAAAACAAAATAATCCTTATCATTGGAACATTGTTGGTTTAACCTACAGTTGTCTTGAAACAGTTTGCTACTGTTCGTATCCGTGTCTCAGGCATATCATGTCACTGGTATGATGTTCAAGTCCATGGCCAGTGTTGTAAAAAGTTACCACTTGGCACACTTCTGTAAAGTTCTCAGACTATTCTGTTCTTTCATTTTTGCTTTTTCTTCCTTTATATTGTTTCCCCTCTTTTTTACTATATTAGGCTGATTTTATATTAGGCTGATTGTAACCAGTGGTGGACGGTATCTGAGTACATTTAATCAATTATTGTAGTATGGTACTAAATTATTGTACTTTACAGATTTGAAGTACTTGTATTTCACCTTATAACTCTACTTAATGCTACTTTTCACTACTGTATACTTCACTATATGTCATCGGGAAATATTGCGCTTTCTACTTAGCAGTTTGCATTTCTTACCTTTTAAAGTACAATAATAGATTTTAAAAAAGGAATGAAAACCACCTATGTCCAACAATATTAATATTGGAGATTTCTGATAATGACTTAAGCTAAGTTAATTATTTAAAAACTATATTGGCTCTCGCAGAACTGTAAAACTTACAGATTAGAATACATAATGCAGTAAAACAGCATGTTCATAACAGTAATTTAAGATCTACACATTAATACAGCAGTACTATTAATCCAGTAACATTAGATATAATAATAGAAACACAGAGAGGGAACATTTTGCAGCACTATGATTACTTTTACTATGATACATTCTGGGTGATACTACATTCATACTTTTACATAAGTTAAGTTTCGAAAGCAGAGATTTTACTAGTAGTGGAACTCTATAACTTAATTGTATTTCCTCTGCCAAGGGAAGATGTTATGTTTTCACCTCTGTGCATTTGATGGTTTGTCTCTTAGGAAGATTTCAGGAAAACAAATGGACAGCTATGCATGAGATTTTACCCAGATGTAGGTTTTGACGCATCCTACAAGTGGAGTAGTGACTCCAAATGGCTCCGTCAAAATGGGGCGAAGCACTCTCTCGAAAAAGTTTCCATTATTGATGCCTTAATTCCTTCGATTCCTTTGATGTTCCTTTTGGGATGGAGCTGTGGGCTCAGTTTTTTTGAACAGAGACGAGGAAGTGGAAGGTGCAGGACATGACCGGCTACAGAGTATCGTTGGACTTATCGGTAGGCCTCTGTCCTTGATGTTTTATACTGGAGAAAAACAGGAAATTATGCTATAATGTCTGTTTGAGTCTAAATCTATAACAAACACTGTATACAATCGGAAAAAAAATACCCTGCTCAAATTCTAGGAGTGTGGAACAGAGGATAAAACAAAGGGCTGAACACATGAAGAGAATGAGAGAGGAAGAAACAAAGTAGGAAGGTCTTGGCTTTTGCGGAGGTTTGCCCTCTCCGAGAGTTTTTTCTAATTTTTATTTAAGTAAAAGATCTGAATACTTCATACAACACTGATTTACTTCTTGCCACTACTACTTACGACTACTTACTTTAGAGAAGGTGGATAGAGTAACGCATTCGTTCAGCCACAGATCAGTTCACACTCATGGCCGTTAGGTGGCGCTGTTAATACTGTCGGTATTCTTCCTCGGTGGTTTTGCAAATCAACTCATTCAATATGGCGGTCAACAGAATAGCATGTCTAAGGTTAAATACCCTTTATTCCACTCTCTGCGCACCAAAGCAGGTACCTTGTTTAATATAATGCTGTATTTTCGATGTTGAGATCGTTGGAATCACCAAGAGCGTATTTAGCATTATTAAATGAAGTTAAGATAAAGCAACATTTTAAATTTGAGTGTTCCCATTAGCTTTCTGACATTAGCTTCGTAGCCCTCTCTAGTTAGCTTGCAAAGTCATAAACGCCGTTTTGCCACCAAACAATTGCATGTTATCCACAGTAGCTAAAACAGGGTGCCTGTCTGTGTCGTTCGAGTTAATATGCAAACCTTCCTCGCGTGTGTTGTATCTGCGAGTTAGTTAAAGTTTTCAAGTTGTTTCTAAAGCTAACGGTGTTATGAAATGTAACCTTACATTAGTTAATATAACATCTCTGAGCCTTTTCATGCTACTGTCAATCTGCTTTCTCAGTTCAGGTGAGCCAGCGAAATTGTTTCCCTAAAATAATTTTCATTCTAGCACTTAAATTGCCTTAACTCAACAAATGTGTCCACCGACTCATTGCCCATAGTGTCATCCAAACACCTGAGGGGTCAAACATTGGTGTATTTCCTCTGATTAAAATTCGACACAATATTCAAGAGCTACTAAAATTGCCCTACTTTCAATTAGCCACCCGACCTCTTATCTCTATTTGGAGTATGTCTTTATTACCTGACAACAAATATGACACTGTGATGATAATCATTATCATCCAATTTATTTTCACATGTTTACTTCTATGAAGATTTAGCTTTCTTCTCTCTTCTTCTTCATTACTACTAGTTTTTTTTCTATACTTCTGAAAGTCTTTGTCTCCAAGAGACTGTTTTATTTGCCTATGTATACGGTGTGTTTATTCATTTCTTCCCATAATTTGTTGACATATCACAAGTTCTTCACAATTCTGTATATTTGCCCAAAGACGGACAAAACAAAGTGATTAGCTTTCTGATTACAAAAAATGGGGTTTGTAAGGATAATTTTTTTTTTTTTTTTAAGATGTTGTATCTTGTCTCATCTGTGTATAAACGGATGTGAAAGTGTGATGGTGACCAGTGTTTTTGATCTATTATTTCTGCAGATATGCTTTAAGAATACTCTATAACAACATGGTACAATATTTGTTGTACATAAATAACTGTTGGTACATTGTGTGCAGGCCCTGAGGAGCTGCTGGGGAGTAGTGGAGCAGGTGAGGAGTTATTATGTTGACTGGAGGATGCTGAGGGATGTCAAGAGACGACAGATGGCTTTTGAATATGCTGATGAGAGGCTACGAATCAATGCACTGAGGAAGAACACCATCCTGCCCAAACAGCTTCAAGTACGTTTCAGAATTTCCACTTTTGGTCAATGTGTCAATTCAATGTTAACATTGATCAAGGTTCAACAGAATCAAATCTTGATGACATGTTCTAATGTAGTTCCTCAATTAATTTCTGCCATGCTCATATTTAATTTGTCCACTTCTAGCTTAGACATATTAAGTGTTGGTGTCATGTTGTCAACAACAGTGAACCCCAGCTGATTGTTCTAAACTGTTTTGAACTAATGTGATAATCTTTATGTGAGATTGGATGTACATTATTGCCAATGTAGTATAAAATCCCACATAATCTTAACTATGATTGATAAATTTGAGAACTGATTCTGATTCTTTTTGCACATCATTAAGAAGCACAAAAATTAACATTTGAAGAAAATCATATTTGTTGTGCAAAGTGCACAAAAGTATTTTTATTATTGTTAGTATAATGTACATCATCATTATGGGAGGAATTATTTAAAGCAATAAGTTATAGAGTAAAAATAAATACTGAATTCCTAAAATGTCACATTTATTTTCCAGGAGATTGCAGATAAAGAAATTGCAGCATTACCGAGGGACAGCTGTCCCGTGAGAATACGCAACAGGTGTGTGATGACTTCCAGACCTCGAGGAGTGAAGCGAAGGTGGAGACTGAGTCGGATAGTCTTCCGTCACTTAGCGGACCACAGCCAGATGTCTGGGATTTTGCGGGCAAGATGGTGACCAGACATTTGTTGGACATTGAAGAAAGATCGGATAAAAAAGAATAATAGCGGGAAATCCATATGAGTTTTTTTACTCACATGAGTCTTTATTACACATTTAATAAAGACTTTTTTTGGACTTCTATTATCTCAAGGCTTACAAACTATGGCATTGACAGTAATGACAGTGTCACCATTACTCATAAAATCCTGGGAGGTCTTATTGTTTCATGTGAGAAAAATACCAACATTGCAGCATATTTAAAATGTTATTTATGTCCTTTTACATGTTATATACTGAGGAGGACATAAAGCTATCCTGTCTGTAGATGACACTTTTTTTCCTTATTAAAAACAAAGTGCTATTTCAGGAGAAAATCATGATGTCACTTCACTGAAAATGTATCCATATTACTTAACTTACTCATTCAGAAATGAATCAATACATGTTGTACGTTACCTTTTTCATAAGTATCATTGTTTATCGTAGAACATAGTTATGTTGTTATTGGTACTCTTGTACTGTTTTGGTATCAATATGGTCAATGAAATCTAAGTTTTTATCATTGGTTAAGAGAGTTGATTAAATAATCACGTGAATGCTGAAATATTTTGTCCCACTATAGACAAAATCTGCTATTTGAATGATCTTCCTATCAAGTACACTGTGTTATACATACTTCTTGATTCAAATCAATTATATCATAAACAGACGTATTAAAACAAAATATTCAATACTCTAAATCAACTGAGTTAAGAATAAGCAAGAAGGTCATTATATGCTGCTAAAGCTATATGATTGGTGGGGGGGGCTTTTCAATTTCATTTTCATTCAATCAGTATTAGCTGAAATAAAATATTTTAGCAATATGTAACTTCGGCTTTTTAAATCAACTCTATATTAAAGTATTAAAGTATAGTAATAAAAAAAAAGTATAAGCTATAAATGTTACCCGAAGTACTTAGTGAGTGATGGCTCAACTCCATCATAATGTGGAGACATGTCCCCCATACTTTTTGTACCTGTCCTCTTTGTCTCCCGTACTTTTTCTAAAACGCTGCACTAATTCTGCAACAATTTTAAGCGTGCAAGTAAATGTATAACCGGAAAGAACGCACGCGCCGACACAAAAGCACCAACGACCGCTGATCTGCGCTCGGGTCCGCCGTAAGTGGGCAGGGAATACGTTACTCACAGCAGTAAGTGGACAGGGAATACGTTACTCACAGCAGTAAGTGGACAGGGAATACGTTACTCAGCAGTAAGTGGACAGGGAATACGTTACTCACAGCAGTAAGTGGACAGGGAATACGTTACTCAGCAGTAAGTGGACAGGGAATACGTTACTCAGCAGTAAGTGGACAGGGAATACGTTACTCACAGCAGTAAGTGGACAGGGAATACGTTACTCACAGCAGTAAGTGGACAGGGAATACGTTACTCACAGCAGTAAGTGGACAGGGAATACGTTACTCACAGCAGTAAGTGGACAGGGAATACGTTACTCAGCAGTAAGTGGACAGGGAATACGTTACTCAGCAGTAAGTGGACAGGGAATACGTTACTCAGCAGTAAGTGGACAGGGAATACGTTACTCAGCAGTAAGTGGACAGGGAATACGTTACTCACAATAGTAAGTGGACAGGGAATACGTTACTCACAGCAGTTTGTCACTTCCGGCTCAGGGACGGCGTGCTGTGAAAGCAGGAATAATAACACTTATGACATATTGCTTATATATACAGACAAGTTACTGACTCGCGTAATACCACATTTAAGTACTTTACCTAACTTGGTACATTGTACTACTTCGTAGGCAAGGATTTTGTCCAATCTATCACAATTTAACTATACATCCTTTCTTCATCAGACACTACACAAACCAGCCAGCAAGAGACAAACAACAAGAAATAAACCATGTTAGATGAGTAATGCTGTTATTGATCATTTTAGCTAATGATGTCAAATTAATTGGATGCCAATTTAGCTGATGTTAACAGGCACACTGGCTAAAGTTGCCTAGGTTAGATTGCTAGCTTGCTAGCCTCATGCTGGTAATAAACCTTACCATTTGATCCCAATGTCAAGTGCGTTATAAATTAAATGTATTATTATTATTATAAATCTACTCTTTAATTTGTACTATTTTCTGCATATACTGTATATCTGTACTGCAATATAAAGAGAAGGGGGGGGGGGCAACACTGAATGTTATTTTGAGGATTCACAGGTATGGAGAGACTTAACTAGCTAAGTAGATTTGGAATTGTGACTGGCTATAAATATTATGCTCAATAGATCACAACGGCTGTAGACTTTATTGTAACTATTATGTTCGGATTAGCAAGCATATAATACTATGAGTTAAGTATGTGTATGATAATCAAACGGGAGAAGATCATTCAATAAATCACCCGACAGAAATCCCCTTACTTCTGAACAATCTGTCTCCCTCACTTTTGCAATCATTGCTTTCTGTTGTCAGCTAATGACGACAGCAAAAGACGAGACCAGCCAGGGGAGTGGCAGAACCATATATATGTGGCGCCTCTAAAGCCACATACAGTCAAGATCAACCAACTATGGTATATGATACAACTTAAGTGTCAGTTAACGCTGTATTCTGAAGTATTCATCTATCCATGTTTAAATGACGTTGATTAATTATTATTAAATAAAGAAATGCCAACTCTTTTGTCCAGTAGATGGCGCCAGTATATTTGTAAGCTAAATGGAAGACGAAACTGTTGCCAAGTCTACTTATTTTAAGTGACTTTCGGCATGTTTTAACTTTAAAGAGTCCCTATGGTTGGCTGATTAAATGATTAGACAAAACACACATTTTATATAAGTTCTTGTCAGGTTTCTCATATTTTTTTACATCTACTTGCTATTGGTCTTGTCCATCGTATTTGTTAAGAAAAACACGTAACACTACACTGCATACTTAGTGGTTGATGTAATGACATACAAAATAAACTCGCGTTTGTAAACGGATCTATTGCCTTCTTCTGCGGTAACTGCGGCGAGTAAGGGCTCCTGTTTGGGATTTTTGTGTGGTGAATCTTGCTGCGGCAGTTTGTTTCAATCGACTTTGGCTTGTTTCTGTTGCGAGATCTGGCAACGCTGGAAGGAGGCCCGTGTACTACGGCTGCGTGAAAATATTGCAATTGTCACACACCGTGGAAGGCGAGACAAAATCTCTGAATCTAGAAAACGAAAGCAAAATGGATCTTACCGAACAGGTAAACGAAATGCTTGGTGTGGGACGAATTTTTTTTTTGATTTCAGCCAGCTAATGTTATTATATTTACACAATAGCACCAAAGCACTGGTGCATTAGCCCACCTTAGTCAAACTAGCTGCGATGATTAGCAAGACACCACGAACGGATGTCGGTACTGCTATCAGATATTAATCTGTAGATTCAATAAGTTACGAGCTAAATTTGACCAAAGTTAATACGGGTATTTGGGAATATTCACAACAGTGCCTAGCCATGACAGGCGGCGTGTGTTACTAACCTTAGCCAGCTAGCAAGAACTTACCAGAACCTTCGACAGATCTGTGAGGTGCAACTTAAAGTTGAGCTGAGTTGATTTTAGAGCTCGTCTGTCATCAAAACATCAAAGCTTGATAAAGATCGTCGATACAACTGAATTAGGCATGGATGCCTCATCTGTTTCAAGGTGCAGCATGAATAAATGTGCCAACTAATTCAAATAAACGTATTGGTGAAAAACATTACTTGGGCCACGTGAAAGAAAAGACTTTGGACTCGTACTATGAAACCAGACATTAAATTCTAAATTCTGACTTAGTTCTCATAACTATGACGCTTAATTAAGAATATCAACATTAACGTTTAAATTCTCCCCCAAAATTATAAAGTGGCCCCAATCCTGTTATGTAGATAAGTGTTATTGTGAGCGGTGTAGAATTGGTGTGATTTATGCTTGTATATACAATTGTAGCCTTTGGAAAGGCTATCCCAAAACGATATGTCAACCCACGTTTGGTCCTGCCAGTATAATGCACATAAAACAATCCAAATAAACAAAATCTCAAACGTAGAATGGAATAGACAGAGGAGTCATTTGTAACTTGTTATGATTAAACAAACGAGACATATTTATAAACTGTGTGTTTTCCCCCTAAATACAGATCAACCAGTTGGAGGCAGATTTAACAGAGCTGGGGTTACTCTTGGGGAAGGCAGAAAGAGAAAGAGTCCAGGAGTTTCTGAAGCAGGAGCAGAAAAAGGTGGAGAAAGAGATTTCAGTCAAACGACAGCAAAAGGAGCAACAAGCCAGGAGAGTGGCAGAGCCTTCTGCTGCCTCTAAAGCCACATACACAGTCAAGATCACCAACTATGGTATATCAATCAACTTAAGTCAACACTGAATTTTACTTCCATCAATGGGCATTTTCTGTTTAAAGTCCAGCCACTTAAACTGCCATAACACTGCTCTTTAGCAATAGGATACTAATAGGATATACCAATAGGACTTTTCCATCTTATTGTATTTAAATAAAGGGACTCTAGATTACCCATTGGAGGAGAGAACTTGGTGTTCTCTGTACAATACATGCAAGGAGACGGTATCAATACTTTGGCATGTCTTTTCATGCCTTATTGTGAGTTTATATGGTTTAGTAAGACTTTCAGTTATTTGTTAGAAAGTCCAAAAGTTAACATGTGTGCAGGAGTAGAATTAACTCTTGCTAATAGTTCAATTTTCCATTTCTCTCTACAGCATGGGACCAGTCAGAGAAATTTGTCAAAATTTACCTTACACTGAAAGATGTGCACAAAATCCCATCAGAAAATGTTGAGGTCAACTTCACAGAAGGGTACGGTAATAACCTAAATTTTAACAGCGTTTCTTATCAATCATGTGAAAAATCATGGAACTGTATTTGTTTGCTACCTCTTGCAGGTCATTTTCTGTGTTGGTAAAGGATCTAAATGGGAAAAACCATCAGATGTCCGTTCTGAACCTGCTGTATCCAATTGATAAAATTGACAGCTGTAAAAAGGTAAATAAACCCTATTTATCTGTCAAAACAATAGACTGTTTCTGACAAACACTTTCATTAGTCATTTATTTGTGTGATGAATTTCATATCAATCGAAAATGGAAGGAGAGAATGGGGCTATTCAGTTAAGATATTTAATTGTAATTGTTGTGATTCACCTTGAATCTGTTTTGTGTTTTAAAATGTTTCATTCTTTAAAGTATTTTTGCATATTAACACACACTACCTGATCAGGCTGGCAATGTTCAGGATGTGTTCTCTGTTGTATAGTTTGGGTAGAGGTTAAACTATAACAATATCACCACAATCAAAATAGTTAGAACCTTTCATTGACTTGAGGTTTCTCCTGTCAGTTAATTCAAAAAACACTCCACAGTTTGTCTGCTAATGATGTTTTGTAACACCATCACTGATGTCGGGTATATATCACCCGATATAATATACCCGATAAAAAGTAATTCCCATCAAAGAATATTAAAGTACAACAATAAATGGCAAATTGAAGTACTCTTCTTTTTTTCCCCCTACACAACATCTCATAAAATGAAAAAAAGGGATTGTTGGGGGAGCCTATATAAATATAAATATAAAATATAAAATATATCTTCATGGCATTTTCCATGTGTATGATCCACGAGTTTATCAAACCAGCATTCATCATCCTTAGAACTGTAGCCATGTTTTACTCACCTGTGGGCATGCCAGAGTCACCAAGCCTATGTCAGGATGATAGCTGTGCATGATATGGGACCATAAATATGGCGGGCCAGAAGTTTTTATAATGCACAATCACTAACGTCGGGTGAACACTTGCCTGGTGAAAAACCTGGGATAGGAGCAGGGAAACACTCTTACCTTTGATGATGTCAATGTGCAGACTGAAGCTACCCAGGGACCCACACAACTCAAACAGCAGCAACACAATGAAAATTGTGTGACCACAATCGTGTAGGTGAAAATCACACAAATTTAGTGTTATAGGGTTAAATAAAGTGTTACATATTAAATTTTGTACATTAGTCTGTGCTCATTCAAAACAGGAGATTGCAAGGCAGTATCAATATGTCTAAACTAAAGAAGCTTGTGTTGGAAAACCATACTTTTTGTTATTAAGGTACATAATGAATCATTGCATAGGGTATGGGTAGAGGAGAAAAAATATCTATATCATATTAAAAATATCATATTAATGATCCAGCAACCATAACAATAAAATCTGCATCAAATGTTATCTGCTGCTTAATTTAGCCTGTGTTGATACTGAGTTTTACCTTCTGACATTTATTATGGACATCATACAGCAGAGGAGTCTTGTCTTTTCAAAAGACCTGTAACAATCTCTGCTCCCTTCAAAAGATCAAAACAGATATGGTCCTGATCATGTGCAAGAAGCAGACGTCAAACAAGTGGGACTACTTAACAAAGGTGGAAAAGCAGTCTAAGGAGAAAGAGTAAGTTCCAACATTAATTTCAGCTTGAAGACCACTGAACATTTCAGAGAACTTTTTTTGTGTAATGTTGTGTCCATCCTGTATGGAGTTGCATAAATGATTGGTCCTCCTGCAAATACCTTTGTGTTGTCAGCAGCAAGGACACAATGAGAGATAAACGACAACAGGCACATTAAAATGCAGCCCCTTATGTATCTGCTAAATCTAACTGTAATCTAAAGAATATAGCTTGTGTGGATTATTCTGCAATGAGAATAAAAATTCTACTACTCTGATAAACAAACACAAACTCGTATCCTCCCTCGCCTAAACAGCAAACCCAAGGTAGAGGACAATGCAGACCCCAGCGATGGCCTGATGAACATGCTGAAGAAGATTTACTCAGAGGGAGACGATGAGATGAAAAGAACCATCAACAAAGCCTGGTCGGAGTCCCAAGAAAAGAAATTCCAAGGAGAAGGCACGCCGGACTTCTGAACAGTGCTCACTGCTGGGGTGCGGCACGACCAATTCAGAGCAGCCAAGGATGCAGCTTGTCCAACTTGAATATCAAATGTTTTTCGGCTGAAATTTGAAATCCAATATGTCGATCATTTCCATAAAATGTTGAAATGCAGTGTTATGGGGTGCATTTCAGAAAGCAGGGTTTAACAAACTCTGAATTTAGCCCTTAGCTCTGGGTTTATCAACCATCACATGAGAAACTTTTGAGTTTTTTGTTCCAGAGCAGCTGATCTTAGTTGGTTAAATTAACTCCTGAGTTTAACTCTTGAGTTAAAATTGTGAACAAGGACAAATCTAGAATCTAGCTCAATATCCTCCCCCGACTTCAGTCTCTTAACTGTTAAAACGAAAGACGGACACGTCAGCTCTGCTTCAGGCTCAGCTAGAGGAGTCAGGAACAAACTTAGGGATTGCTTAAGTAAACCTGCCAGCGAGCAGGTTTGGGTCTCAGAGTAAGTTACAATTGTAATTGACTCAAAGTTGAACTCCCCATGCTCTCTGGAAGGAAAAACTCAGAGGGTTTCCCTCATATCTGTGTTCACAAACTTAAGAGTTTCTAAGAAATCTGCTTCATGAAATACCCCCCAGCTGATCAAATATATGTAGGAATTAATGTTTATATGACTTGTGGCATCATTCTGGCCACGGATTTCTGATGTTCATGTGCCTCAAATGTATACATTCCTCATTTGCACAGAAAATGCTTGTTAGTTTGCTGTCTTGCAAATACCAACCATAACCGCAAGAACAAACTTTCATCAACTTTTTAAGTGAGTTACAGGGCAACAGTTGTTTTTCCAGTTTTTCAATAATTTATAGTTCAACTTTGATATGGTCAAATAAAACACGTGAGGCATGTACCCTAAAGTCACATCTGAATATTTTTACCGTGCAACTAGACTGAGGTGATATTTAAGATATCTTATTGTCCACATTTGACCAAGTTGTCCTCGTACACTCCTAATGAAGATATCCGGAGGGGTCTTTTCACTAGTTTCAAGTCAGCTATTCATTTTTGTTTGTTCCATGCATACATAAAGCTCCATAAACATCAGAGTCCATGCGTCAGTCTGATGTCGAGTCTATGTCTATGCATTCCTATTGTAATATTCTAAAATATTTGAAATTCCACTCAGATCTCCATTTACGGGTGCCCTCGTCAGATGTTGGGAATTATTTTCCTTCCAATATAGTGAATATGCAGAATTTGTTTTAAATTGTGTTGAATGTTTTACTTTGTCATAATTTTGCATGCATTGTGTCCACCCTCAACTTGTTCATGAAGGTCTCCCAAATATAGATCAATTGTACACTGTCTCTTGTTTTCTTTAACATTTAATTAGATTTAGCTTACCCATTACCTTTACAATTCATATTGCATAATCATTTGTACAGTGGGCCAGATACTATTTGACAAAAATGGACTGTTAACCCACACTTACCCCTTTTATTATTTGTAGTGGAGCTCCACAGCGTGTCGTGGTCCCTGCCTTATAGTGGCGCTGTGGAAGCACGTGGAAGTCTTGCGGAACCTGAACTTTGTATCCACCAGATGGCAGTGGCGCTCAGTATTTGACATGTGCCCCTCACACACACAAGGTTGAAATCTAATCCAGGGATTCTGAATTAGTAGAATCTTGTTATTTGAAAGAGATTTGTGAATGATAAAATTACCTAATTACCCTTTTTTTCTTCAAATTACAGTTTTGCCAAATCAATGTCAGACTCATTGCAACCAAAATGTATAATTCTATTTAACATAATTATTAAGGAATAAGTCCCAGTGTATGATGCTTTAAATACAGAAACTAACACCTTGCATCCGTTGATGAATTATGAAGTAAATTCATTTACAAAACACACAACTACACGAAAACACATTTTCCACAGACAGACAGACATATAGATGATTGATGATAGATTGAGGCTATTTTGGATAAATTACGGTTAATATTGCTAACTCTACATTGCTCACGGGTTCTAACGTATGTTCGGTGGACATGAGCTTCAACAACGTGGGAGGCACCATTATCTTCTCAGGAGCTCTTTCATTCATGTTTTTCCATCCATTCCTCGTCATCTGTTGATTGAATCTGCGTCTGGACGAATCGTCTGGAGTTCCTCCGCCGGTGAGCCTCCTCCCCCCTCCCCCTGCGCAGTGACGTCACTGCACGCCTATAAAGCCTCTGGGAGACTTGCCCGGACACGATAGATGGGAACGTTTGGTTGAGGTGGACACTTCAGTTCACATCAGACTAACCACTGAGAGAATAAGCGGAAGGATTTACGGATATATTTATATATATAAAAGCTACATATATTCCAATGGAAACTGGTTGTTTCGCCGCGGCGCAGCGGATTTCCTGCCACACCATGAATGCGGATTTAATGAAGCCCGCTCCGGAGCGTGGACCCCAGCCTTCCTCTGCCTCGGTAAAAAACAGCAGGAATAAACCCGAACAAACCAAACCAGAGCTGGCTCTAGTGGTGACAGACTCCAAGACGGGGAGATCCTACAGTAAAGGAAAGCTGTTGGGAAAGGTACCACTTCATTTCTAACCCTGTCGTGCCTCACCACATGGATGTTATCAGGCATTTATCAAATGCCGGGAATGGATCTAGATGTTGTATTAAAAAAGTAATTGCCTGGGTTTATCGGGATGATGTCAATGATTCAAAGGATCGATTAGCTTTTTTCCAGGTGTGTTGTCACTGCGGTATGTCGGTAATGACCTCATGGTGGCCAATCTCCTCCTGCTGTTCGCGTCATTGCTGAATGAATCAGGCGCAAGGTGTGCCCAGTTCATGTGTGCAATGATTAGTAACACCTCAAAATCAGACATTTGGCATTCACAACACTGATTGCATACAATGGCATTACAGAGGATTGATTCATTAAAGATGCTTCTCTCTTAACCATAGTGCAGATGGGATGCCTTTTTTTATAGTATGTGCGATCCATGAAGGGGGGAGTCTTTACCAACATGTTGCTCGTCATCGATACGCTGCATCGGGCAGCCACCCTAGTCTCTTGTCTGTCGCAGAGCTGGAAACGTCAATTTAACGGTTAATGAATGCAGCTGCTCGGCCTGCCTCATACCTCATGTCCTCGAGCCTTCAGTATATTTGATTCCATCAAGACATGGGAACATAAGAATCATTAAACTCATTAGTAAACAATATTGGTGGATGGTCAGCTCATAAATGCCAGCCAGACTGCCTGCATTAGAGGGACATGAGAGCATAGAAACCAGCCCCAGATACTTAATCTTCATTTTTAAAATGCTGCATAGATCTTGCCCAGTATGTGCAATCCAATCTGTTTTTTCCATTCATTAGCATTTAACTTTATGCCAATCATTATGGATTGCTGTTAATCCGTTGAGTCTTGGGTTAAAGGGTACTGTAACCTGCTGCTTTTGATAACGGGTCATCCGTTGTGTTTCTCCTTAGGGTGGATTTGCTCGATGCTACGAGATGACAGACCTATCCAACAACAAAATGTATGCCGTGAAGGTGATTCCACAGAGCAGGGTATCCAAACCACACCAGAGAGACAAGGTACGCAGTCTTAGTTGCGCGTTTATGTCTTGCGGCGGCTGGGCTCAAGCAGAACCCAATTTCATTATCGTCTGTAATGTATTATGGGTTTGATCATTGATTGTCACATTTTTTAACAGATAACAAATGAGATTGAGCTCCACAAAACTCTATCACACAAGCAAGTGGTGAAGTTCTCTCATTACTTTGAGGACCAAGACAACATCTACATATTCCTGGAGCTTTGCAGTCGGAAGGTGAGAGTTGAGTCATCCCAATCTGCATAGAATGCGGTTGTTTGGGTTGCAGGTTTACAGCTGGTTGTATAGTGCTGCCGTGTCACTATGGAGACAATATATTTTATTAATGTCTTATTTAGCCTTATTTAGTTAGTTATTGGTCTAATCATGCAGCTTTCCAGACAGACCTGTAAAACAACCACATCAATTTTTACATGTTACCATGGCTTAGTGTTAAACTATGTTGTATAGTGGATGCAGGTCTGACCGATTATCCGTTGCTTCGTTTCCGCAGTCTCTTGCACATATTTGGAAAGCAAGACACACACTCACGGAACCAGAAGTACGATATTACCTCAGACAGATTATATCCGGGCTAAAGTACCTCCACAGCAGAGGAATCCTGCACAGAGATCTCAAGCTAGGTATGTGAGCGTACGACTGAAATATGGTATTCAGACACGCAAGCATCCCAGGAATCTGCTTTGACTTTTGGGAGGCACATGCTATCTGTGGAATGCTGACTGGACAAATGCTTTTGTCTTTCAGGCAACTTCTTTGTCAATGAGAACATGGAGCTGCGATTGGGAGACTTCGGCCTTGCTGCCAAACTGGAGGCCGTTGAGCAGAGGAAAAAGTTAGAATTTTTAAATAAGTTTTTAATGTAGGTAGATCATAAAGAGGGGGCTAATAATTGAGAATTTAAAGTTAAGCATGTATTATATAGTCCATTACTTCAATAAGCACATACTACCTCCTGCTACTTTCCTCTAACAAGTAACTAACCAAACAGGTTTCAGAGTGGCAGTTGAATATAGTGCCCCAGGGCGAGTTTCGGTACCAGTTTGACACATTGTTTTGGAATACCAGAAGACTGAGTGTGCTGAAAAGAAAAATTAAGCCACTTCTTGATCTGCCTCCTGGATGACTCAACACAAAGTAGTTTGTGGTATTAAATCTTTTTTATGTGCCATTTCAGAACAATCTGTGGAACTCCCAACTATTTGGCCCCTGAGGTTCTGAACAGACAGGGCCACGGGACGGAGTCTGATGTCTGGTCCCTTGGATGTGTCATGTGAGTTGTTTTCCCTTCCACCCTCCAAGTCCAAACAAAGATTTACTTGATTTGACCATTCATGCAAAAATAATCTGAATTTGCAGATCTAATTTTCTTTCTTCACTTTGTTTCAGTAAATGCTTATTTTATGAACAGATTATTTCTTTCTACATAAAACTGACCAATGGGTGCATGTGGTTTACGGATTTCAGGTACACACTCATGTGCGGCAACCCTCCTTTTGAGACTCTTGACCTGAAGGAGACCTACAAGTGTATAAAAGAAGTTCGTTACCACTTGCCCTCCACACTATCCCCTGCTGCGCAGAAACTCATCTCTGGCATCCTGCAGGAAAACCCCAGCGACCGACTCTCACTAGACCAAATCCTCAACCACGAGTTCTTCACTAAAGTATGCAAACATGCTCATTTATCCTGTTTGAACAATATTACGGTTGATACTTTCTTCATTAGCTGTAGATCATGTTTTTAGGAGAAAATGTATTCTGAAACTATAAATATCCCATGTCAGGGACTCAGCCACCCCTTTCACTGAGAATGACTTTCATTCAATCTGTCTCTCATACACTTTCTTCACGCTGCTGCCTTTTTTTTTTCTTTTGTCCTCTAGGGTTTCACACCTGATAAACTTCCTCCTAGCAGCTGTGTGATGTTGCCAGAACTCCATCCCACCAGTCCTGCCAAGAAATTCTTCAGTAAGATGGCCAAGAGCCTCTTCGGCAAAAAGAAACCAAAAGGTAAGCAGCAATTACAATATATAGGTAGGTGATCTGTACATGCATGTCTTCCAACTGGCACAATTATGCAGCACCTCTTATACCCTTAATCTGATTTGTCTTGCCAGAATGAATGTGTAAATGAGGTTCAAGTTTAGCACAGGATTTGGTTTTAGTTTCAAAGTTCCTTCAAAAGCTTTCAATAACATTATAAACTTATTTTTAACATATTAGCCATGTAAACTGCTTTTTCAGTGGAGAAGATTCCAATTGAGGACAGAGAAGACATTTCCAAGCTTGTGTCGGGCATTGTCAAATGTTCCATTAATCGACAGATCAGCTACAAGACAGTGGGACCCGATGAGGTATGCATCATCTTGCATTTGTGCTACTTAAGAATGTTTGGCTTGTCTAAATCTGTTTAATGTCTTAACTTAAACACTACAACAACATTATAGGGGGGAATGGGAAAGTTGAGTAGATAGGTTTTTAATGAGGGAATATTGAATAATGGGCAGACATATTATTTGAAGAATATACATTGGTTTTAATGGTACACATGAAACATTCTTCATTAAGGGATTTAGAAGTATGTTTTATGGATTAAGTGGATTTATGGATTTTAGCAATTGCAGTGTATGATACCTTAATGTAACGGAAGCCCTTTAGCTTGTCACAGCTAAAGGGTTTCTGTAGACTTCTGTAAATGTAGAAGAAAACTTTGTAAAACATATATTAGACTTAAATGAGTAAAAAACACTTTTGTATACACATATGTATGTATAAATGTAACTTAAAGCAATAGTTTCACGATTCCCAATCACACTGATTAGTTGCTATTTATAGCATACAACAGGACTGTTTACTGTTTGGAATGAATTTAAAAAAAAAAAAAATTGTCCGCATCATAATGAGCTTGTATTGAGAAGCCAGGATGTAGACACAAATAATAAGCTGAATCTTTTTTTGTTGTTTTTTTTGACTGCATAAAGTGTTTATTTTTCTATGTGGGCTTGCAAAAAACTAATTTAAGGAATACCCTTGTCGGCACCTGATATTAAAAATTATATTAAGCATTTGAAGTGCAAACTATGAAAGTTAATGGAGTTTTAGTCCAGTGGTGACTTTGAAAATCACAACTGTGAATCAATCAGCAAAGCAGAAGATAATTTGATAAGTTGATTTAAAAGCAATCTGATTAAGGTTTCTTGTTTTTTTTCCACCCACAATCTCAAGGCAACATTAATTGAACACCATAGAAGAATGTATCATGCGGCTCATGTTGAATATGGAGATCTTGCCATCCCTTGAATTGTGTTAAATCTCACCTTTATTTCTGTTCAGGTGGCGTCTCCTACCGGAAAGCTGGTCAACTCTGTGCCTCTAGAGCAGACTCCTGCAGAGGAGGAATCCAGGAAGTCAATCTCGCGCTCATTCAAGGGCACCATGGCCAGCAGCACCGAGCGTAAGAGTCCAATACCTTCTTTCCCGAATATATTTCATAGCTTTTCCAAATGCCTTTCTGTCTCTTGTGGTGATTGTTGTAACATAATTCCTTTGTCTCCAGCTTGCGAAGACGTCCTCACCCCTGCAGCTGTTGCTGAATCGGCTGTGAAAGTGCTCAGCAGCTGCCTCCTGACCATGCCTACAGGTATGAGACTTGACTATAAAGACGGCAAGAGAAATTTTGGCAGATGGAACAAAAATAATGTTTGGCATGTCGATTGATGTTTCTAACCTCGAGACATAAAGTCTCCGGGATGTCTTTACATTTATTTTATAGCTACTAATTCAAGTAGCCTAGAGGACTTAAGCCTGTAGCTTTTTTTAACATTCGTAGCATATTTTTGGTAAATACCTGTACCCCTTTGTAATTACTCCATTATTCATGTTTATTTTTCTCCAGCCACAAGAAACCCACCATGTCTGTCCAGGCCTCAGTCCTTCCTGTGGGTGACTAAATGGGTCGACTACTCAAACAAATATGGTTTTGGCTACCAGCTCTCAAACCAAAGCATTGGTGTGCTCTTCAATGAGGGAACTCATTTCAGTCTCTGTAACCAGCGCAAGTAAGTATGTTCAAAGCTACAGAATTGTATTACAGAATCGTTTAAACATTTACATAGTGCTCCTAAACTTAAGATAACCTTAAGACTGTTCTCAGTAAACTACTAGTTCAGTATGTATTCAAGCTAAAACTTGCCTGTTTTCAAAGAGCATAATTAGCATATCCTATGAAAATGTTTCATTACTAAATAAAATTTAATTTCTTTTTTCTTTTTTTTATTAAAAAGAAGTCATGCCAACCCCTACAAATGTTTTATTTTTCTCGAAACAGAACGGTCCATTACTGCTTGACCAACAACAAACACTTCACTTTCCCTGCTAATTCTCTACCTGAGCAGCTTTGTAGCCAGAAACAAATTGTAGAGCTCATGGCAAACTACATGGAGCAGAATTTGATGGAGGTAAGAACAAAATTATTATTTATTTTAATTATTATTTAATTAATTATTATCAATTATATTTGTTATTTTGATGGGATGAGTGAATATAAATATGTACTAGTAATGCAATGCTTGTGGATTGTGTGTGTATACTGAGGAGATTAACTTTTGTAGATGTAAGTGACATACTGTTGGCCTAAACAAAATATTGATTAATTCTCCCCAGGGTGGGGATATGCTTTGTGGGGAGAAATTTTCCGGTCCTCCTCCTCTGCTGCTCCAGTGGGTGAAAACTGACCATGCTCTTGTCATGCTCTTCAACAATGGCACTCTACAGGTTAGAAAAGACTTAAAAGTTTTATAGAAAAATGGATGCTGGACTGTAAAAAAAATTATTGGAACATGGTCCACCTTTCTTACAGTTATGTTGTTTTTTTCAATCCCTTAACAGATTAACTTTTACACGGACCACACCAAGATCATCTTGAGCAAATCACCCGATGACTCCTACCTGCTCACCTACATCAGCCGTGAACGTGTGTCATACACTTACCTCCTTAGCATGCTGAATGAAATGGGCTGCACCTCTGAGCTCAGACACCGACTGCGATATGTGGTGCAACTCCTTCAACACCACACCGATGCCTGAAGGTGCCTGGTGCTACCAGGCTGCCTGAGTGGCATCCTGACTTGGAAGCAATCTAACTGTTTGGTATAATTTCTCAAGAGAGTGCTGGGAGTTGCCCTGTTCCGTTGCCAGATGGAGCCCTGCTCAGAGGAGTTGAGTAAACATTCTTGTCTGGACTGGTGCTAAGGCAGCCGTTTCAAAAAGTTTGACCTTGATAAACATTAAGCAGTCAGGATGACGCCCAATGCAGCATCTGCCTTGAAAGGTTTGTGCCTGTCTAGCTTATGCCTCAAGGGTATCCACCTGGAAAGCAATGATACCTAAAATAAGAGACTCCTACTTGGACTGTAATGATGGATCCCTCACAAGTAGATGCCTAAATAAACACCTGAATACCTTCACTTTCACTCAAAACCCCTGCTTCTTGGGCTGGATCTTTCAATTACACCGACCAGCACTGCAGCTTTCAGCTTCCTCCGATAGCCGACAACCTAGGTTTGGTTTCTCTAAGGTATCTAAACACTAAAATTGTCATCATTGCTTGCAATGGAACAAAAATAATCCTGCAGAGGCTGTAAGTAAGCCTTTTTAGGCTAAATTACAGCAAATTAATTTTACGGTGTTGATTTGCACTTGAACTGATCTTGCAGCAAGAAACACTGGGAAGAACTGTGATTTGATTAGAGAGACCCTCATGACCATCTCTTGGTTTCTAGCCTCTTCGGCCTATGGGGCATGCATCCATTTTTTTTTTCTTTAAAAAATGAGCCAGCCATAGGATAACACTCTGATTATGACCACTCTTGCACAAACAACTTTCCTGGCCCTGGCTGATGGTAATGCTTAGGTCTAGACAGTCATCCGTGCTTCTGCTCCAACTTCACCTTAGTTTTTTTTTTTTTTCCTCCTTGTTAGATATTTGAACCGAATTTCACTGACATGGTACACAGCAGACTAAAGGGGCAATGGGAGAAACACAATACTGCACCTTATTTTTTCTAAATTCATCTTGAAATCTACTTTTACCACCTCTTGTTCTTTTATTTGCTTTTAACTAGATACCAAATGCCATTTTCTCTGGTTTTAAAATGATTGTTTTAAATTCACATGCAGTAGGTGAGTGTGTGTGTGCGTATACCACACATGCTTGTAAATAAATCTGATTTGAAAATGAGGGTTAGGAGTGGAGATAAAGTGCCTTTCTGAGGGATGTCTGTATAGTGCAATAACAACCCTTTGTGAATGTCAAGCTGGATACAAACGAGATTTAAGATGGGTTTTATAGGTGGGATTTACTTTTGTACTTGGAGCCAAGTTAAAATGTAAGTCCACTAGCACTATGCTCACTACATGGTATAAGCTTTTAGAATAACTGGTATCATAAATATATATCCCAGTATCAACAATGGAAAAATGTTGTACTCCGTTGTACTGTACTGTAATCCTCTTCGGTTTACATTGATTTTTAGACCCAGAGATGTATCCTAAAAACTGTGACCTGGTATTCAAGTATTATTTACAAATGTTTTCAAAAAACCCAACATTGTGTGAAGCCATCTGCCAAATAAGAAGAATCTTTATTTTTTGGCACATAATGTCCTGTTTATTTATTTTTTTATTTATACATGTTTTGTTTTTTTATTTATTGTGTATGTTGCGGTCTTGACACAATGAAATGTTCAATTCCGATCACCTTTCGTATGTAACTTTTTTGGGGGGAGAAATGGGACAAAATAAAGATTATTCAAAACAAATAAATTTCTCATTTACTTATATTCCTTATAAATCCATGCTGGATCTGCAAGCATAAACGTATCATCCTACCTATTCTGAGTAAGAGTTGTAGAACTAATTTTTAAAAGATAAAATTCAGTTGTTACAATCTCAAGTAGAGCAATGACTGTAAAGCGTGTCCACCACATTGAGTTTATTAAGATGACTTAAAAAGGCAGACGAGCAGAGTGTAAATGGAAAAAATACCATCTGACGGCATCATCATTAATTATTCACTATGAACAAACTGTTGTCAAAATATAGTGAAAGAAGCAAGGTCTAAATAGTTGACTTATATCATAACCTTACCTGGGTGAGTGTTAGGGAAAGTGTATTACAGTGTTTCAAATTCTACTTTTCTTTACAGCTATGGGTAGTGCCTCCTCCCAGATGGCCCTTTATACATGTGGTGTCCCCCAGGGCTCCCCTCTGCTACTGGGTCACATAAGCAAACACAAAATCCAGTAACATTATGCTGATGATACACATAAATATGATCCATCAAATTCCAGTGAAAAGAGCAATACCAATTTTCATTTAAATCTCCTTTCCTCCTTTCTCTTTATGATATAGAGCTGGATAATATGTCACACAACCTTCTCAAAATAAAGTTGGCAAGTAAGAAATCAATATCCCGCTCCCCCAAAGTCCATCTCTGATTTAAAGAAACATCTAGGACCCCTGACCTCAAATATCAAACCTGCAGACAGATACCTGGGTGTGATATTTGATATTTGATTTTCTTCTGAAATACTCCCTAACTACTGTTGTTAAATCTTGCTTTTATCATTTAAAGACTATTTCCAAGATAACTTCCTTCCTTTCTCACTCGGATCAAGAGAAGGTCCTCCATTGGACTACTGTTATTCATTGTATTCAGGGTTAAGCCAAAGAGCACTTTCATGTCCCATCTTCGTTAAGTATGCTGGAGCTGGAGCAGCCAGGCATGAGAAAAAGGGAAAAACCAGAGAGGACATTTCTGGATGTGGTGAGAGAAGCAGTTGGTTGGTGTGCCAGAGGACGATGCTGAGGACAGGGCAAGATGGAAACAGATAATCCACTGTGGTGACCCTTGAAGGGAACAGCTTAAAGAAGATCACATAACTGTAACAGATGGCAAAGCCAATTACAAACCGATACATACAGTACCAGTCAAAACTTCGGAGATTTTTTTGTGACCAAATTGTGTCTGGTGTTTTATTTGCATCTTGATGGTTGACTGTGTTTTTGGTGGACTGGTTTTGTGAGGAAGAACTCATTGTCTCCTGTCTCACTTGTTAGAGATTTATTTCCAAAGTGCTATATTTAACTGAAAATGAAGATGCACAACTTGGTGTGTACTGATACTGCAAAAGCTTCCTGATTATCCATACGCAAATATAGACAGGGACACGTGACTTTAGGTATTTACATATACACGCACTTGTACATGAACCAAATTGGCTGATATAGATATTTGTAAGAAATATGCTATATTAATCTAAGTTATTATTATTACTCGACAGCACTAAAGAAGATTCAAATTAGAATCACATACGAGAACACAAATATACACACACATACACCCATAATATCATGTTCTCTGCTACACTCTCAGCTCTCTCTTCTTTTTTTTGTGTTGTGTACTTACTTGTGTTTGTGTGCATATAAAATAAGTGCGTCACTGGACCCACTTGACAGCTCAGCTGCTCTGTGAATCCCCATAGAGATACAGTAAATAGTGTGAAATGTCATTATACTTCCATCCTAATTGCTTCCTGCAAACTGGCACGGCACCAAGGGATCACAAGGCAGCTTTGTGACTGAAAATGTGTCGATTTCACATCTTTTAACGCCGCATGAGCCATTCTCTTGATTCCACTCCGCATATCCTCAGAAGGATAAGAGAGAATCTCTTCCATTTTATAATATAATACACTACAATTACAGTTTGAACCTTTTTGAGCCACTGCTAATTTAAAGAACTGGACTGTGGACACCCTCATATCATAGACCTGCATATCATATAAAAGTTTGGCCTCATTTAAATGAATGCTGAGAATTCGATGAATTGTTAATCATTTCCTACGAATGACACTGGATTCAGTATCTGGGTCTAACATCAACCCAAAAGTCATAAGAGCAGCTTAAAAACAATATGCTTACATGAACAAGCAGAAAGGCCTACAAAGATGTTTTTTAGTTATTTTTTATGTTATGATGATGTCTTGTGTGCTGCTGAGACACAAGAGATGCAGGAAGAGATGCAATGATTTGTGTCAATGTCAGAATGAGAAATATAAAGGAACACAGGCCACCATAAAATATAGAATCTTTTTGCGTTACTGATAATATCTGCTGGTATAAATAGAAGAGGGATGCTTTCTGTAATTTAAACATACTCAGTATGTATGGCTGGGCGATTCAGGCTTAAATGAGAATTGCAAATGTTTTGCTTAGAATTGAGATTGCGATTATGTCCACGATTTGGCCATTCAGTTTATGTTACACTGCACTTTGTTTTGAAAATAATAATTTAAAAAGAGCCATGTGCTGAAACAGCAGACCCTCTATTTTTATGTCTGACCCGACCGTGTTTGACACATTTAACTCAAACACAGAGTTTTTACACTGGCACACTGTTGCTTATACCAGGGTTATCAAATGATCGGTTTCCCTTTATGGTTTTAAGTTGTATATAACTTTACTGAATAGATATTTTTCTTTAAGTCCTTCATGGTTTAAGCTCGGCTAAAACCAGAGAATTAACGGATAACCCATGCTGTGTTCAGGTCATTTAAAAACACATCAAATGCTGAAAAGTTAGAAAAAGACAGACAGTAGATCCATTATTTTAATTTTACTGTTATACTGGGTTTTCACAACGATATTTAAAGCATATTATTGAATTGGCTATTGTGAATGAACCAGAGTTTGGCTATCCCCAACCTGACACAGCATGACTTGAACACAAACATAAATTTGGTATCTCCCAAACCAGCCCATGGGGGTCCGACTAGACCCCCCGCGGGCTTCTGCCGGGTATCAGACTTTAGTGGGCACCTCCATGCTTTTACCAGTAAAGGAGATTAATGGCCACCGTGAAACAACAGAGAAATAGAGTGGTAGAAAGAAAAAGACACAAAGAAGGAGTTTAGGAGTGATAAGAGAACACCACCCCTGTTTCTGCTTGTGTGTTAGCGTTCCACGTAGCACAGTAGAGCTCCTCGTTAACGCTAAGTCGCAAACTTAGTGTTTAGTTTCGACAAGCTGAAGGTAATTTTAGCACTTAGTAACTCTCATAATCCCCAACGGCACATACAGAAAATACAAATAAAGCCTGCTTTTAAAGTCTCAAAACATCATATAAGCTGCAGCTAAGCTAGCAAGTTTTTGCTGCAGCTCACTAGATAAATCAAAATGCTGGAGAATCGCTGTACTTCAGAAATTAGAACCTATATACATCTGAATCGAGATTGCAATCTTTTTATGATGAGTCGCCCAGCCTTATCAGTATGTCATTGAAAAAAACTCTCAAAATCAAGCAAAAACCCTATCGTGGTCAATCAAACATTATTCATTTTATATTATTATTTCTCCAATGAACCAGGGTCAAACTTTTGTGGCTGTTGGTAATTATACTTACCTCATGAATTGATGAGTTTACGACCATGACAACATTACTAACTGACTCTCAAGCCACACTTAGTTTTGTGTCACTTTATTTAAAGCTAGGACTGCAAGCTAAAACACCCAAATATTTGTTATAATTAAAAATAATTGTAATAATTCATATCGAACAATACAAACAATCTGTTCACAGTTATGGCAAGAAATGTCAAAGTTAAACCACAACACCAGTAAACTGTGATGGATGAGATTTCTTACTGATTAATTAAGAGACCTAGTTTTAATATGATTAAAATACTTTTGCATCTTTCTTTTACTTAATTATGTAATATATTAGCCATTATATATTTATTTTATGAAAACTGTTACACTTGTTGAGCAGCAGGTTAAACCTTTTCCAGGGAAAGTAAACAATTTGGAGGAAGTAGCAATATATGTTTTCTTATCAACAAGAGCAGCTTATGTGAAAGAAATACAAGACGTCAGTAGGTTAGATAGCATCCACAAGAGACAATAGTAAGAACACTTACATGACATGTACCGATGGGATTTCTTTCTATGATACAATGGGTCATACAGCACGAGGGTTCTGAGATGGAATCCAGAGCAGAAGCCTTTCAGTGATGGATGGAACGCAATTATAAATTAAATGTATTATTATTATTATTATCTGCCAAAATTCAGTGAACATCTTCAAGTTCTCACTTTTAGCCTATATTGAATATCAATACAATATCCTTATACTAATTTCTCCTTGATGTTAGACTGATGTAGGGCTGAATTAATGAACTATTTTAGAAATGTGTTTATTGTATTTAATTTGGTTTATTTTTGTTATCCATCCCTCCATAATCTTTATTAAGGAGATATGGCTCTGGATTCTATGTATGAGAATGAAACAAAAACAAACGGAAAATTGTCCAAATCAGAAATTTTAATTGGAATATGGAATGCTATTTCCCTGATATCAGTCTGCGATAACTCCTTAGAAACACGAACATGAACTCCAAAATGCTGACTGCCTTCAACGATGTGATCGCTTTTCTGAGTTCCTTTAACAAAGTCTTTGAATTGTCTTCCTGTTACTCTGTTCAAGTTATAAAAACCACAAATGATGACTAACAGAGTTGGATAGATCACGAGCTAGGACTGATTAAAATGCTTTATGGAAAGTAAGGTAATATATTCAATGGAAAGGATTGGTGCAGCATCTGGGAGAGGCGCTCGGACATGTACTAACATGTCTGGCCCCTGGAAGCCTCTGTGTCACAGTTGTAAGATGAAGTTACAGGAAGTCCATTCAATGCTTGGTGGATGTGCATGTGTGTGAGAGAAACGCAATTCACAGATTACTCTCACGGCAAACTACTCCTTTAATTGCTGTGTGAAGTTATTATGATAATAATAATAATAATTATAATAAGGATCAAAATGATATCCTTTCATTCAAGTTATCACATCATGTTCTCTTTGTGAGGTCACCCACACACTTCCAAAACTGATCTCCTGTGAAGGGAAACTCTTGTGATGTCAAGGCCAGGATGGGATCTTTAGATTTTAAAAATAAGTTAGTAGTAGTAGTAGAAGTATAAATAACCTGCATTTAGCTTAAATTGACTACTTTACATAAACAAAATATATAGATATTTTAGTCATTCTGAATGTTGAATTTTATTTTTTTAAATTCCATTCAATATCTGATCAATCAGATTCCAATTTAGAGGTAGAAAATATGTTTGGCTCTGAACAGATATAGAATGATTGTGACAAGTTTGGGCTGTCACTTAGTGGAGATTCATGGTGTGTAGTGTAGTGTACACAAGAATCCCTCAAACAGGGTGGCGGATTTCTGTGATCATTTGTGTCAATCGGAGGGAGATTTTAGGGGACTTCTTGGAACATAAATGTAAACAAATAGTGACGTCTGAAGTGGTGTGAATGATTCTTTCTGTCATGTGTTCAGCACAGTCTGAAAAATGAATAGATTAAAAAAAGAAAACAGCTGCGATCATCCCTGTTTCCCAGTTGCACGTTGCACCAGAAACATATTTCATCTTTCACCTCAAAATGTTGTAGCGCATAAAAAGGTTTGAGTTGCTCCTGATCCTGTTGGTGGGAATGTGGAAAAAATAAGGTAAGCGAAAAAATAATTCCGACAGTCTCTCTGTTTGGATGTTGTGAGCCAGGTTATAATCAACTCTCACAACTTCTTTTAAATTTGCTATTCAGCAGGATCAGATCAGGTTGAACACTATTACTATTAATGGAATGTTTCTCTCTTTACAGTTTTTTTTGTATAAACTCTCTTGAACGTATCAAAAACACCTGCCGATGCCTTTTATAAATCTTTTCCTCATCCTTTATTTGGTCAGCGTGTGTATATTATACGTACTAATACACAGTTAAAATTAAACAATCACTTTGATGGGGAAAGTAAAAAAAAAAGAATGAATAAGTTCACAACAATATGAACAGATTGTTCAGTACATGGCTTTGTTTGTTCCCTCATATGGTTGGCAGAAATGCCTCAGAATTGTTGATACCTAAAAAATCTTTGAAGAGGTGAAAAGTGTAAAAGGCTAAGTGGGCTGAGGACGCCACATCCTTCCCTTTCTCGCTCAGCGTTTCGCTGACCCTTGGTCACTTCTGGCGCTGATGTGTGTGAGTGTGTTGTGTTGGCTGTGGCCTGATGTCACATTCAACCAGTAAAGGCTACAAAAAGAGCATCCCACGCCATTAAGTACGTCACACACCAGCCCCACAGGAAATGTGTGTTTCCTTTTACGATTTTCCCTCTGTTTCCCATTAAGACCAGAAAGGAGAATGTCATCCACTTAATTGCTGCCAGGCTGGAATCTATCCACAATGCAGTGAATCAGTCAGTACAACAGTGTCTTTAAGCATAAAATAATGGACTGGACCATTTATTGAATAGCTATTTAAGAAAAGTCATCTACCTGAAGCTTAAAATGCAGCTTACAGTCTGTTTGTTAAAACACAAATGATTTTAAACCGAATCTATGAATCTCCCCAGAGATCTGAACCGACTACATGTTTGAAACTAAAGTACACAAAATTATAAATGACATTTCTAGCCAATCATTATGAATTTTATGAGTTGAAATGGAGTTGGTTGCCAACAAATTTTACCAGCCGATGTGGTAAGATAGCATAAGCTAATGCTGTGCTAAAACTACGCAACTTGCTTTTGCCGAGTCTCATACTGACGTTTTTGCAGCTTCTTTGTTGTAAAACAAGGAATTCTAAAGATTTTGAATATGCATCTGAATATGTGATGTAATTATTGAAGATTAAGGTTAAAGCTGCGTGTCCGTGGCAAACGTTATTGGCATGCCTACCAATTTAAGATTGAGGTTAGAACATGGAAATAATAATAATAATAATAATAATAATAATAATAATAATAATCATAATCATAATCATAATCATAATCATAATAATAATAATAATAATAATAATACATTTAATTTATAACGCACTTTACATTTTGATCAAATCTCAGCTATACCCTGACCAATGTTGTTCACTTAGAGCGAGTTGTTTTTCTATTCAGGAAAATCTATTAAATGGTCCGTAACTCAGCTTTAAAATCTATTAAATGTGTGTGTCCTGTATCTCATATGCTGTCCAATGATCTTCTGCGGCGCCTTTTGTAGTTATTCTTTGGTGTTCAGCTGGGCTCATTGTTCATCCACACTAATGATCAGCCACAATCTGTCCCGCTGTGGCATCAGAACATGAAACAGCACTAAAGCCAAAGTGACGGCATTAGGAAGTGAAACATCTGGAGGGATGCAGATGAAGGGAGAGAGAGGAAATCTAATTCAGCCTGACATTCAAATGCTGTGGGACAATTTTTGCTAATTAGTAACTTCTGCTTCCTCAAGAGTTCTCTCCCTCTGCCCATCCCCCTTTGTGTCCACGAGTGTGTGCGTGTGTCCGCATGTGTGTGTGTGTGAGATAGAGAGATAGAGAGAGAGAGAGAGAGAGAGAGAGAGAGAGAGGGGGGGCTATTGTAAAACTCTGCGCATATGAATTACAGCCAGGTCCACAAGCCAAGGCATCTGTGACTGAGTATGTGTGGGTCTGTTTTTGATGTGTTTAGAAAGGGTTTAGCTAACACTCATTCCCTATCCGGAACAAACTTACCTGAATCGTTTGTATTACTTTCATCAAGCCTTTTCCCTTCCCACGCCTCAGTGTCCATACTTACTTCAGATCTGTACATTTATTTCCCCAATTCAATTCATGTTGGCTTTCTTATCCACCTCCTTAACACGATTAAATCTCAATCAGGAGGAAGGATCTGAACTCAACAAAATTTCAGTTTTTTCAAACCATCTCAGGCATCACCTTTAACTTTCTTCCAAGTTTCTTTTCTCTTTTCTCTTCAGAAATGTTAATTTAGTGGAGTTCACTATCAGAAATTCAAAGTATAATGAGCTCCATGAAAGTATACCTTTTGGAAGCTGTGGCTACCAGCATATCTTAAAATCATTCAAGTGAAGTGATGATGTCATAATATTGTCCTGATAAGCACTTGACTGCAGGCAAAAAAGATGTGAAGTAAACTGTTTTCATAATTGATCATAATAATGTCGATTGGGATTGATAAGGACTAAAAACGTCTGATAAAAAGCCTAACTTGGTATATTAGCCATAGTTATTCTACTGTTGGATACATATGAAGAGCTCATTTGCAAAAGTAGATGAACCCCATTTTGGAGGGAAAAAAAGTGAACTGAGAGTTCAAATTAGCACTTTAAATAAAGCTTTTCTTCGGATCCAAAATCCATAGCTGTGCAAAACATGACAAAGGCTATCGCAAACTTGGTCAAAGTTCATGTTTTGTGTTAGAAACAGCTAGAAGCCGGGGCTATTTCTTAACAGAAACAGATAAATCCCGTACTAGGTGAACTTGGGGTTGGGGAAAAGGTTCTGCAAATTCTGTGAGGATGCCTTGGCCGATGCGGGACTTGATGTTAGCAGACAGGACCTGGAGGTAAGAAGAGGTGAAGGGATTTAGCTAATGATGAAACTATGATGAGCATGAGCATTTTTTATGATAAATAATCTTATTCTTGCCATTAGAAGAAGAACAGAGCCATTATCTGATCCCATTCAATGTTGAGACATGAATTGTTGAGTTATCTGTTTGTGAATTAAAAAAATAGAAAATAAAATAGCGTTGGAGTTATCTGTTTTTGCCCCACAAAAAAGTGTAAATGGAAAAAAAAATCTATTTACACTAAGGTTAAATTTTTCAGATACCTCTCTTTTGATGTGTCATTTCTGCTTGGTCAAAGCCAAGCAATTTCAGTTCGATTGATATTTCCTGAAGTAAACAATATTAAAGAAAGGCTGTTTTGTGAAAATGTATACAATCTGAGTTATCTGCTTTTGCAAATGAACTCTTCATATGTTGACTTCCCCTGTTTCCTGCAACAATAATAGCTCATCACACATACACCACACTAAACTGATTCACCACTTCCGAATCACATAGGGGTGTAGCGCTCTCAGATTTCCCTTGCTCATAGTAAAAATGCCCAAAGGAGACAAACACACAATAAACAGAAAGTTAAAGATGACCTTGACTGAGCTATCGTGATAAAACTACCAACACTCACAGGTATTCGGATAGAAGGCATCCAAAGTCAGAACATTATGTGTTTAGCAATGCATAGACCACCTGTACAGATTTTCAAAACATGCACATCACTTTTGATCATTCTTAATGAGACATATTAATGTCAATAGTAGTAAACAGTAATGTTTGACATAAATATGCTGCTAATGGTATCGTAACTATCCAGATGGATTTTGAGTAGTCAAATCTGTTACCGCCTTTGTATGAGTTTGCGTGTGCTTATGGTAGAGATAAACACCTGGACACACAATAAATTCATGCATGCACATTGAAAAATGTATCATGCTGAAAATAAACGAGTGCATACTGTGGGTGTGTTGTACTTCTTGGAAAGATCAACTATGATTATCTGACATCCTGTAGCACACACATTTGCAATCACCCACATACATACATGCACCTTCCTGTTTGTCAGGTGCAGAGGAAGCCAGACACAGTTCCCGCGCAAAAACAAACTTGTGACACTGAGCAAAATGGGAGCTCTTCCATCGGGCAGTAGGATTTTTTTGCATCCATCATAGATGCCATCTGTTGCAGCTGGAGAATTGCAGCTTATGTCTCTTTGAATGCACAGGTGGGACTATAACCACCTCCAGTTTTTTCACTAATGGTTCAATTATACTAAGCATTATGGAAGATATGCCTTCTATTCACACTACATTTTTTGTGCATGTATTTCTTTCTTTCTCTTTCTTACAACGTTTAACTGGGTATGGCACTGAACAACCATGCAGGCAAAGCAAGACTGTTTTACACTGTTGATGTATTGACATGTTTAAAGTTATTTTCAGTATTTTTACTAGCTTTGATATTGTTAATCACATCAATAGTAAGCTAGCTAGGCTTCATTACAGGCTGGAGTTTAAACCTCTCCACTTCATCTGTAATGTTCCTTTGTCTTCCTAGTTATTACACACATACCATGTGGGCATGGCAGCCATCTTTGATTGTTGGTGGCCATTTTGCTCGTAGATTTACACACCAGCCCTCCCACACTCACTTGTTTGTTTCACAATTGCCATTTTCTTTGATACATTCCTTCAATGTACTTAGTGGTTTATTTCAGGATGCCCAACGTTTTTAAACCTCAGATCTACTTTTACATTTTAAACATGACAAGATCTACATGTCAGAAAAAAACAGTCTCTGACCCATGATGAATTGCATAAACTTACTTTTACACATCAGACTCTTTTGACATGTCAGAGAAGGGTGGGATTACACGGCACTAAATGTGATATTTGGCGCTAGAAAGAGGATGCTAGCTTCTCATAATCAGGGTTCAGTGTTTCCCATAGAATTTAGAGAAACTGTGGGTGGTGAACCCTGGACCTTCTGTAAGACAATTGTATACCTTCGAAGTGAAACGTATCAATCTGAAGCACTTTATGGTACACATCAACTGATATAAACATTTTTAAAAAGACACAATAATAGGAAAATTGTACAAATATAAATTGATATTTGTCCATAAATTACAACTTTTTTGAACACCAGCTGGTCAGTTTGCTGCTCCTGTCCATTATACATGAATGCAGAGTGAAAAAAGTGTTAACTGACATCAATGAATGACTCAGTCATTAAAATGACTTACAGAAAAAGAATGAATGACTATTCATTCTGTAACTGCTCATAGTGGACATTCAATGAAGCTGATTTTCCAGTCTTTATTGTCATTCACATCTATTATCACCATCCAGTATGAGTGGTCACAGAAAATGAATCTATCTCTCTCTCTCTCTCTCTCTCTCTCTCTCAATCTCTCTCTCTCTCTCTCTCTCTCTCTCTCTCTCTCTCTCTCTCTCTCTCTCTCTCTCTCTCTCTCCCTCTCTCTCTCTCTCTCTCTCCTTCGGGGCAGACGATTGGCCATTAGTATTGAATGCCCGCTGTGAGCCTGCGGTCCCAAGTATGTGGTGCACTGAACTTCGGAGCTATTTGGCTCATTATCTAAAAATTATTTTGAGATCGACTGATAACCACTCGGCAATCAACCAGTATTGCCTCTGGTCTATTTAATGTTGTTAAAGAGAGAGTATTCCCAAACTTTACACCACAGAGCTTATTCATATGGTAATTTTGGGAGTGACAAATGCATTTTTTTGGTGGTTAAATACATTTGATGAGACCGCAATGATCAAGTGGCTATCAATTGTCTTATTTCGAAGGGTGGCAGTAGTAAATTTAGTTGATAAAGATGTTGACCTTACCCTATAAAATGGTGTTACAAATTTTTTTAAGAAGAGCATAATTAGTATAGAAAAAATCCTACAGCTACATTAGCTTCAACAGATTCTCTTTTTTAGCCTCCAATGAGACAGTATTAACCCATTTTTTGTTTTGAAACAGCATGTCTACCGCCTTGGGTGATATTGGACACCTTCCATGAGACACTGTTAATCCACTAATTTGTTCTTGGTAGGAACAAACTCTGCTGACATAGCAGAAACCTAGAGAACCTGATAGAATTTGAGCAGAAGACAGTGAAGTGAAACACCCTGAGTCTCATCATGAAAGGGGTTTCATAGGGTATGTAACATGAACACATGATTAACTGTATCATTACAGACAATAAGAATGAGCAGCACAATCTCAAAAAGACTCTAGACATCTTCTTCCCAACAGTTACTACTTTACTGTTTTCAACACATTTGATTTGTCACTAAGCATCACATGTTACTGACTAATTCAATAAAATAATAATAATAACTTAGATTTATATAGCGACTTTCATGAAACCCAAGGATGCTAAATCAGTGAAATACTCAAAAACCTGTTTGGTTGGCTGATTCAGACTGAAGCTCTGGTTATGTTCAATATTTCTCCACAAAAAAACCTCAAGTAGCTTTTTAAAGTTGCGGTATTGGTGAAATGGTGTCTCTTGGTGACTGTTGTCTTGTCATGAGTGAGTGTGAGTGCCTGTTTGTCTTTATTACCCAGTTTACAATTGGTTTTAAAATGCATTTTTGTCAACTGTATCACATTTGACACTGACACATCGCTAAATAAAAAGTGTTTACGGACCTCTAAGGTGCATTGTGATCCGATCACTCAGACAAATTGCCGTGGTGGTCTGGGACACACTTGACCACATATCTCTTGTAGTGTAAACATTACTATGTCCTGATGCGTCTCTGACAAGGACATAACAGGAAAATATATGTCATCAGTGCTGGACGTGAAGGCTGTTTTTGGCAGAAGCACGCAGTGTTGAGAGGTAAGTCGCTAATCGCTTTGTGCCAGCAGTCTCAACAGTTCAAATAGTCTGTACATATACATTAGTTTCAAATTATACATATATATCTACATATTTGGTTAGCTAGCACGTGTGAGCTAGCTAAGCAAATCTGGCACTTGACTGATAAGACTGATAAGAAAGTAGCGGAAGTGACGTAGGCATGAACAAAATCTGTACGCAAGGGATCATCTGGACACATTCAGAGATGCAAGATAGACACAAATGAAAAGGCAATGTGTTCCGCTGTGTGCTTGTTATCCGATCCCCCTAAACGCATTTAAAAAACAAGTCTAAACAGGACCAGTAGTCCAGTATTCCAGTGTGCACTGGACTACTTTATCAGAATCTTGTGACTTGTGTACCCTGCCTCTCGTCCATTGTAAGAACAGGCTCTTGACCCCTAACCGGTTACAGAACATGAATGAATGAATTCAGTCATTGTCCTAACCATGAATGGGGATTACATTTCTGATGGAGTATCACCACATAAAGATTAGTATTGTGGACTAAACTTCTCATCTTCTTACCACAGCCCACTCAGCTCAGGGATGGCAGCAGATCATCATTCCAGAACCTGTTATGACTGAGGAATATCATGGCTCCTATCAGCCTTTGTTCCTACCGCCAGCACTTACTATTATTTACATGCAATTTGCACACTATAATAACAGCCAAAGTAAGAATCATGGGAAATCATGAGAAATGTGACATCAAGGAAAATTATCTATAGCACTATCTATAATTATCTAGTAGCAAGTTTGTCTCAGGCAAATGCCGAAAAATCATCCACAAAGTTTTTAGTGGAAAAATCCAGTCTTCACCCCATTATTCTGAGTTCCAACCATATTTAATGGATTGTTTCTTGTCCCATGCCCAATACATCTGTCACACTTCCTGAAAATACTTCCCAAGATTTGTAGCATAATCCTGAGGACAAAGAGGCAAAGAAACCAACCAAACAAACGACTGACATGGGGGGAAATACTGACTTCTTGGTTGGAGGTATTTAACATATCCCCTTTGTATTTCCAAGGACATGTTTCATGTTTCCCTCTTATTTATTTAGCTCAGCATAGAAACTCCCGCGTGATTCCTGGACAAATCTGCATCTGATGTGCATGTGGTACAAACAGGCCATGTTTCACTTTGAATTGTGGTTATGGAACATTAACAATGGCAAAACGTGGTAACTTTATGACACATTAAGTCACGTGGGACTATGTGCCAAACATCGCCCAAAACAATCTCAAATCAGATACACATAAGGCCAAAATATTTGATCCAGTAGCTCACAAGATCAGAAAGTCAGATTTAGGCCCTTTTTCAGCTAAAATCTTCGTCATTTCAGTATGGGAGCATTTTTTTAAGCCTCCAGACAACCTTTTTTTCACAATTCAATCTCTAAAGGCATTTTCTCTGTTTTACAATCGAGACACAGAAAAACCTCCTACTCCAAGTATGTTTGTGCTCCACTCCATCTATTACAGAATAAGGGTTTGTTGTAGGACACGGCACCCATGGGTCATTCAAACATATCAATGGGACACGTTGTCTATTTCTATGTGGGGGTTGATTAAACCATCCCCAAAGAGTCTTTGACAGCTAATTCAAAGTCTAAACTTATGCCAGCTAAAACAGCCAGCTTAAACAAGAGAGAAAACAGATTCTTAGTTATGAAGTTATTAGTTATGAAATAATGCTTAAGTCAAATGATTTGTGTGCAGTATTCAGAAAGAGAGGTCTCAGAAATATGATGATTTGCAAAAATATGCACATTATATTCTTATTCTCTTTGCTCTTTTCGCTTCTCTTTTTCCAAGCATTGTTTCTCCTTCTGCTTTTCACAAACCCAAATAAAGATAAGCACAGTGGAGAGACTCCAGACCAGGCTGTCTGATAAAAGGGAAATTCCCACACCGTGGATCATCTGACACACCCACACACTAACATCCACCCACACACACACACACATCCAGACACACAGTGAACTTTCACCATGACACTAAGTTTAGCTCGGATGAAAAGCTTGTGTGTGACTCTTCGTTCATGGAGGATTTATCTCTGTTATAGCTTTACTTTTTCCAAACATGAAGGGAAAGTATTTGATTTACACTATGGGAAGTACCTGCGTGTGATTCCCCTGCATACAGAAAGAGAACGAAGACTTATTTATGAGGTAGATAAAATCCCCAAATTTTCTGTGAATTTATATAGATCAAAAATGGAGCAGAGGCAACTACTACTACTAATGTTTAACCGGCAGGATTCATGTAAATTTATTAGGATCTATGTAATTGGACACAGAGGTCTATTAAAGTTTAAGCATATTTCCATCCATGTGACAGTAATGGATAAATCCAGATGAACACACTGAGAGCAGACAGGCCATCTTACTGACCCAATTCTAGCTGACAACAATACACATGCAGAGATAAGAATAATTGAATTTAATCCATGAGTTATGACGGGGAAAACCCACAACCGGCCGGGCTGACTGACTGGAAGCAAACTCAATCATCGAGCTGTGATAATAGGATTATGTGCTATATTTTCAGCCATCTTGTGCCGATAGCTAGATTGGTCGTATGAGAAGGTTTTGCAGAACAGAGGTTGGAGCTGAAACCAAGATGATAACATTATTATTATTTTTTTATGTTCACCATCCATTATGGGGCTTTCTAGTGAAATATAATTAAGTTTGTATGTGATAATTTGGCTTATTTGAGACACAAATATGATTTCAGGGGACAAATTAACAATTTTAAATGTATGCCTTTATTGTACTTCATCATTACATACACATATTACACATACAGTGTTCCACCAAACAAAGAAAGAGCATCAGGAAAGTTGGCAGCTACTTAGGGAAGACAATCGACCAACTCTTTGTGTGAATTGGGGACACAGCACTAGATCAGGAACTCCTTACCTCCGGGCAGAAGATGAGATTATATAACAGAGAAGATATTTGTGGTATTTGTTATTTCGTTGTTTACAAATCACTGTTTGACGAACGTAAAATGTTGCATTCACTCTGCTGTGTTACACAACACACATCTTCAGGACTTCTTTTTGAAATCCCACACTGGAATGGCATTGTAATGGTTTGTTCATTGTAAATATACAAAGCCGGTGTAGAGTAGGGTCTTCGTCACAGTGGTAAAGGGTTTAACATCCTGTTTGATAAGTATTAGTCATAAGATAAAAACTGACCAAGTATAAAATCTGTGTTGTGATAAGATGTTTTCTTCATTTGCTGCGCACATGTTTTCAAATTGAAATTTGCGGAATGTTTGTCGCTGTCGGCCAGTGGGCAGTCCCTGTGAGGCGCCCGGGGAGCTAGGGTTTCAGGGTTTTGTTCAAGGACCCTACGTTATGTAGACCCTGGTGGGACTCGAACTACATTCTTGCCACATTTAGAGCCACATTGACAAATAAAAAAAAAAATTGAGATTAATGTAGTCATAATGCATGATAAAATTCACAATTTTGCAAAAAGGGAAGTCGTAGGTTTACGGAAAAAAAAGTTTGGATTTAACGACAATAAAGTCGTAATTTTAGAGTTACGACTTTAGAAGGAAATTCTTTAGAAGGAAAGATATGAATAAAAGACTTGATTGAATGGCTTTACATGGCAACATGAAGAATTTCATTTCAAATGGAGGAAGTTGTTGTGAATAATATGCTGTCATTACGTTTACACGGAATTTTCATGGTGTCTTCTCCCTATACAAGAACATAACACTGGAGTAAAGGCTTTGTTGGAAGGCATAACCATGGACACAGTGTGAATTGTATTACTTCGCTATTAGAGAGGAAGTTGCTATAAAGTCCTTGTCCATGTTCCAATATGCCCAAAACCTCACATGTTGGATAAGAGTCCCAGCCTGAAGACATTAAGATAACATTATCGAGTTATTCAGCTAACATCAACATTCTTGAAAAAATTGCTAAGTAATGTTGTTAATTGAGTAATACCCAAACTGAATTATGGAATCTCTCACCAAACACTTCATATAGCAAAATGTCACGAAGTCGGCATAGTTTTTTTCAGTCACATCTTTTACAAAGCAACATTTCTGTTTAAGCATCACTCTTCAATTACTATCATACAGCTGTCTAACATGATCGAAGGCAATATGCTGTAATTTAAAAAATACACACCATACCAGCAAGTTTTCTAACATCAATACATTGAAATGATTTTTCTAAGATGTGTTCAATTTGTTAACAATATTTGATTTTCCCAACTGCTAGAAGGAAACAGGCCAATTCTGGTAAAAGAACTGGATACTTCACTTTGTCAATTAATTCTATGGTAAACAGTCATCACCTAAAACAGTGAAAGTGGGGGAGAAAAAACAATAGTTCTTTCTGTCAGCCAAACACCCTGGTCTTGATCTCCGCAACACAGCCTCTGCTGCTTTCAAAACAGTGTTTGATGTACTTCAACAAACTATTGGGCCTTCCCACGGCTCCCACCTTCATCAGAACCACCCACGTTGTGCATTCATAAGCAGTCTTTCATGTATCAGATCTGTATTTGTGTGTAGAAATCTGGAGTGAGATGTTGATAATAATCTATCCGTTATTTATCACATGTTACACAGTACCTACTTACAGTACAATGTTGTGAAATCTATCTCTGAGATAACAGAGATAATTTTAGTTTAGTTATAGCTTTTCTCCAGAATAAATAAGAGAGACGAAATAAGTGTATTTTTTCGATTTATGAGAATGGTTGCTGTCATTCATAAGCGCACCAATGGAGTCGGTGCTCCTGAGAGATCGGAGCAATACATTAGTAGTAATCTTGATTTTATCAGCCACAGCCACAACATTACAACCAGTCACTGACTAATTTGAATACACAATGAAGCCTAGAAGGACTGCTTTCCGGTCTAAACAGTAAAATATGCATTCATCCTGCTACTAGCGTGTGGTAAGTCTGGAACAATCTCAACTTTCCATTTTAAGACGGTCCGTGTCACCTTACGGCAGCATGAGAAATGTAAAGCTGCAGTCTGCAGTCTCAGTTCTAAGATGGATCATGCAGTATGAATGTTGGTAATCGATGTTAGTCTGCAGATAGACCAGAACATAAATCATCATTCTGATATGATGGACTGCAGCAAAATCAATTATGATCATGACATCAGTTTCCAAACATTTAGAATATACAACAATCAACCACTACATTAGAACCACTATGTGGTGGTAATGTTGTGGCTGATAGGTGTGTGTCAGAAGTTAGAACCTCGATTTCAGGTTTGCTGACATATTTCATATTAAACCTGTACCGTTGAGGAATAAAGTGATGATTGGCAGCAATGTGCCGCTCTATCATTACTATTTAAACGACCACATCCGGTCTCAAAAAACTAACTTTTCCCACTCTTTCTCCTAGTGATTTCATATTTTTTCATAATCAATTAGTACATAAAAATAAAAGCATTTCCAATTTATCTAATCCCTATTTGGTCTTTTTAAAGGAATAACACTCTGTTTTTCAGTTTTGATTCTTTAATCTCATAACGAAATATAAAATCACCACCCATTTTTTGTTTTTCAATATTCGTTTTCAAAACAAAAAACATACACAGACCCATGTGGTCAGAGAGTAAAACGATGAGTATTTTAAGGGACTAATGAACGTCAGCAGTAATAACACAATAAATATGAAATTATTCAATAAATGATTAAATAAATAAAAAAGTAAAGGACAAATTTTATAAAATGAAAAATACAAGGTAATTCCATAAGGCATCCAAAAGTCAACCATTTGTTGATCTGTTCCTTCTCTGATGTGAATATGCAGATACATTTATATTGCCTTATCATTCATTTAGATTTTTCTTATCTGTTACAGCCAATTTTTTATGGCGCAGTACACAGCTGACCTCTACCGCCTCCCTGTAACAGACAAACACACACACACACACACACACGTGTACACACAGGACACAGGGTTATATAATAATTATCACATATTTTGTTCGAACACCATTGAAAACAATGTCATGGTACCTGATGTGGGGAAAGGAAAGCAGAAAGGATCATCCCCTTGTTGGCGCCTGTTTGTAACGAAATATGACGTTTACAATCATGCAGATATCTCTCCATAAAAGTTTTATAGATTAACCATTGTTGGGTGAAGGATTGGAGGGATTTCAGGTAAGGGAGTTTGTGTCAGTCCGTATCAAGCTCGAAAATATTCCCTTGCACATTTTCTTGAGAGTAGTAACAACTCCCACTCTGACAGGCTGCAGCGAGTCAAAGCTGATCCTTAGCTGGGACGAAGCACTGCATGAAAGATAAAATTGATTTATGGGTTGTTGTTTTTTTAGCCATGAAATGAAGACATATATCTATCTTCAATGTTTCTCAACATTAATCTGTGGTCACTAACTGCTTTTATCAGCGTAAATCATGTAACCATTGCAAAGACCACACAAGACGGAATTTTTAACTCAAACAATATGCCATTTGATAATTAACACAAATTCTCTGTGCGAGAGCCCGAAAAGATAGGGATCTTTGACTTAGACAAAATGTCAAAGATTAAATATATCAATATGCAGGATTTCCATATATGTGAGTCCTCACATACAGGTAATTATCATTTAATTCCCAATAAATGAATGTCATACTGTCGTTCATATGAACCTATACTCAGCTATACAGACAGCTAAACCCTCTCCTGATCAAGTTCCAAGGAAGAGAATAACATGTTGAGTTTTGGCCATTTATAAAGTGTGAAACTGTGGACAAAATAAGAATATACAAATAAGAAATATTGCATTACAATTCCATATCTCAAAAAGCTATCAAATAAATACTAAGAAAGAATACATTCCAGTATTGTTAACTTAAACAAAGCATTGATAAGCTAAATAATATCATTTCCCAATAAATAATGATGCACTTATGTCACCTTAGTGCTAAAAAACAATATTACAAACAGATGATGCCTCGTATAAAGCCTGAAGAAAAGGATGGCATAGGATAGAAACCAACAGTAACATGTGGTAGCCATGTATGGGTAGCAATGTGGTAGACTATAAAAGGAAAGTACACAGACCAGCCACTAGTGGCAGCAAATGCAATTCAAAACAGATCTGGCTCCATATCACTCCCAACCTGTCATCTTTACTATGCCAAACAGAAACTTTTGAAATCTGATACTGCGTATCAAAGCTACTTGACCGAGTCCTTTCGCAATAGGAGGATAACTTCAGAGACTGGCCTTAAGAACAGTTTTCGTATGCCATCTTTGACAATTTTCACTTTTCACTTCCAACTTTTTTCATCTCCCCCTCAGCACAAAGAAAGGTTCTTGCCATCAGTCTTGCAGGCCACTCGTAACTTTTGACTAGATTGTCCTTCAGCAGGACAACATCTCCATCTTGCAGATTTGGTCTCTCCCTTCTCCACTTCTGCCGACCCTGGAGGCCGCTGAGATACTCTCTCCTACGTCTTTCCCAGAAAGTGTTGGCCAAACTTTGAACTTGTCGCCACTGACGTCAGAAGATGTCACCTTCATTAAAGATGCCTGGGGGTACTGTTGGTAAACTCACTTTCTGTGTTAAGAGCATAGCAGGGGTGAGGATACGAGGCTCATCTGGATCTGCAGGCACAGATGTAAGTGGTCTGGAGTTGACTATAGCAGTGACCTCAGCCATAAAAGTTATCGGAACTTCATGTATGAGCTTTGTAGAACCAAGCTTGAGGAATATTACATCAAGGATCCGACGTGTGATGCTGATAATCCTCTCCCAGCTGCCTCCCATGTGAGAGGAGTGTGATCCTATCTGATCAGGTCAAACACAACCGTGATCAGATAAGTAGTTGGTCACTACACAAATACACAACTAAGTCAAAAACACAAGGGGCCTCTGATCGTGAGTGTCGTAGCAGTGGGTTTGCTGAGTCTGTGTGTTGGCTTGAGGGTATGCGGGACAAAATCACATTTGATTGAATGTATGCAGCACCTGAGGAGGGTTTTTTGTCGGAACAGCTGAGGGATCTGACTGCTGCGGCCCTTGACTGTAATGATGACCTTCATTGTCCAAAGGCGGTTTGTTTTGAGGCATGTTTGCAATCTCTGTTCCTTCAATAACTAAGGCTGAAATATTACTTTGACTTGAATAAAAATGTGCTTGGATGTACTCACCAGTACGATGAAGAGACTGTTTTGAAAGTAGAGAACAGCTGGTTTTGCTCACAATATTAATATTTTCTTAGTCTGCAGCTGCCTCAAACACTTTCGCTCCTGCTGAGGCAGCCTCTGTTTCAGATTCTTCCTTTAGTGCATTCCATTGTGCCTGTAAACATGCTTTCTCCACTTGCATATCTATTTGACGCTTTGCGTAGGCTGCTCGTTTGCACGCAGTTTCATCTTTAGCAAGAGCTTGAGCAACAGCTACATTGGCTGAAGACTTAGATGAGGGACGCGAAGAAGAGGATGATGATGAACATTATGCAGCAGACTCTGACCTGACCCCCAGGTCTTGAGTATCCATATCATATGGGTTTTGGTCTTAGATTGCTGTAACGTGTAGAAGGATGTATCTTCAGTTCACAAGAATGGCAGTTTTCTCTATGTCTATTACATTTTATCCTGTCAAAATATTTGAAATTATTTCTTGCTCCAGTTCTCTGACTCATGCCTCTGACTCACCACTAACTACCAAAATTGTACCCACCTATGGCTGTTAGAAAAACAATAGATCAATCAGAGGGGGCATCCTATTATCTATTTAGCAACCTGGCTTGATACATGAAAAAAGACTGTTAATAAGTCACGATAAAGGTACAGTGTCTTGAACTTAGATGTTTCTTTGATCACTACTCACATTCAAATTCAATACTTTAAGCAGTTTTAGAAAAACCTTCTGGTGAGTCATTTTACAGCTGAGCTATTTCTATTTCAAGCAACAACGCAAACATCGGTGCAGTTTTGGGCAAATGTGATATTACAGCCACCTTCCACCCACTAATACAGAAAGATCACAAACACACGCACAGGAAGCATTAGCATATTACAGGATCTGTCGCCATGGTTATGAGACGACAACCCATAATCACACTGTGTGTGTCATGGTGAGTCATCCGGCCCTACCCTAGCCTTAGTGTGTATTTCCCTTGCGTTTTTCCCTTGTGTGAAGTCCCTTGGACTTGCGTTTCTAAACATTTGAAGTCAATTATAATATTCTTACAATTATATCGGAAGAATTTGTGGCGATTTGTCACAGAATTTTAGTAAAAGTATCAGACAAGACAAGACAAGATTTTGAGTTAAATTTTCTCCATTCACTGGAGGGATTTGTGAGTTTGTGTGTGTGTGTGTGTGTGTGTGTGTGTGTGTTTGCATGCACTGTATGTTTGTGTGGTAGAAAGACAGCGTAAATATGGTATAATTGCTTTGTTGATAACGGTCCCTAAATTTTTCTCCGGTGACCAGCTGCTTCTCCAGCGCTGTTTCATTCTCATTGTCCCTCTTTATCTGATCTATTTTCCTGACACTAGGCCTCCACTGTTTCAGTCTGAGGATCCTCACAAGCGCTGTCTCTGGTAAAGTGAAAATGTCGAAACCATGTAAAATGCCGAAACCCAAAGCTTGAAAATCTGGTTTATACAAAAAAGAAAGTTCTCAGTTTTGCATGTCTGTGTCATAGTTAGGCAAACATATCATGTTTACCTAATAATATTTGTGTGACACTAAAGAGCTCCAGCCTGAGCTTATTCCTATCTAAAAGCACATGTTTCTCCTGCATAAGTTTGTCCAAAAAGAGAAGATTTGCCTTCATCGTCTGCAGACTGCAAAAAACCTAGCCGGTTTATCGTTACTGCAGCCCAAAGTCAAAGTCCTCACCATCGCTAAGCTCAACGTGATCGAGCACATTCCCATCAAAAACGAAGTGACTATGCTGCTACTGCAGGAGACTAACTCTAAAAACAAGGATCTCCTGAAGGTACAGTCTGACTAGTCACACCGCCGACAGACATCATGGCATAGCTATGTTTGTTCGTAATGACATGGCAAGGTCAACCATTGCACAGTCCCCAGAGGATGTCAAGGTGGATTGGATAACAACCAAAGTAGAAGACACTACTAATGTCAACATGCACAAACCGCCTCCGAGCAAGTTGACCCCAGCATCTCTGCCAAATGTCCCAGCCACTGCCGTGTTAACTGGTGATTTCAACAGCCACCATACAGACTTTTGCATCTCCAACACTGATGGTGACATCCTGGCAGAATGGGCTTCCACTGCCGATGCAACATTCCTATACAATCAAAAGGAGCCCAGCACCTTCTACTCTACACGCTGGAACAGCACCAATAACCCGGTCCTGGCATTCGCAAAATACTGTGACAACGAACTTTGCCCATTAAGATATATCCTTGACAGGTTTCCTCGATCACACCATCAAGCATCGCTCGTAACCATTCCATCTCTGGTCCAGCCTGTCAAAGGGAAAGAGGTGGAACTTCCGGAAAGCAAACTAGGCAAGCTGCTGGTCTCCTACAACCATGCTCAACCAGCATGAACAATACCTATGATTCATACTGCAAGATTCTGCTGGATGCCGCCAAGTGGAACATCCCCCGCGGTGTACGCAAAGACTATGTTCCCTGCCTGGATGATGAATTTGAGGATGTTCTTCACGCCCACACAGAATCACAACCCAGCGAAGACAGGGAGCAGCAAATTACTTAATCTGCAGACTAAATGAGAAACAAAGGTTTAGATGTACAGAGATAGTGGAATCAATTGGCTTCACACCGTCCAGCCGTCGGGCGTGGCACGCCATGAAAAAGCTGATGGGCCGGTCAAGAACTCCAGCGCAATGTCCCGTCACTGCAAATTCTATTGCATCACTACTGCTGAGAAATGGCCACTTCCATAATGCAGACAAGGACTTCACCAGAACAACATCTGCGAGAATCCATGAGCTGCACAGGGCATCGGGCTGCGCCTCAAACTCATCCCACGACTACACAACAGAAGAAATCGGGCAGGTTATCCAACGGCTGAAAACTGGCAGGGCACCAGGCATGCACCCGGAATACATAGAACATCAAGGCAAGAAGGCAACTGACTGGCTGTGCTCCTTCTTCTCCACGGGTCTCCGAGGCCTGAAGCTGCCAAAGGTCTGGCGCCGTGCCAAAGTGATTGATCTGCCGAAGCCAAACAAGCTTAGCAATGACCCCAAGGGTTACCGACCCATCAATGGGTCAGTAACCCTTGGGGTCAACCCACACAGCGGCTCATCCCACAGCAGTGAGCTCCTGTGGGTCCCATACAAGCTCCTTGAACATCCCCTTCACGCACGTCTCAGCACACTGCTCAACCACCAGAAGAAGAACAGGCAAGTTTCCGAAGCGGTCCGGAGGTCAGTTTTACCTGGAAGATGAAACGTTAGCCTGGCTCGCATCAACGGAGCTGCAGGTCTAAAGACATACGACAGAAGGCCATTATCCATATCTCAAGAGCGATACACGGGTGTCCTGTCATGTTCCCAGAACGCCATAAGCTTTATATTGATCAGCCAAGTTTTGAGTTGCAGCCTTCATTGATCAGGCTTATCTAGATCTGGTTGACATGGACGCCCAGTCATCACGTTCAACTCATTGTTGGTTTCCTCCACTTTCTTCAATTGCTCTGTGAGCCTCTGTTGACAGGCCCATTGTAGGTGTTTTTGGTTGTGGACAGCAATCAGCATGGTCACTCTTTCTGGACAGTGCCAAACACATCAACCTGGAATGCATTTGATGTCACTGTATGACTCCTTTTCTACCAGAAGCAGAATTAACTTTTTCATTTGTGCTACAGTAGCTCTTTTGTGAAATTGGATAACATAGGCTAATGTGTCATGTTCTCCTTAGGTGCCCATGACCCTGTCACCGGTTGCCCTTACATTGACACCTTTTGGTAAGGTCTTAAAATTAATTGAATAAAAAAGTTAAATATTGGGTGACAAAGTGGTTCAAATCCACTTCTCTTTGGAAGTTTTCCCTTGTGTCAAGTGTCTGAGTAGGTTTTCTCCAGCAAATCCCAAAGTTCAAAATAACATGGAGTATAGGCGAATTGCTCTCTTTAAAGTTGGCCATAGGACGAATGTCCTAAGATGGACTGACCACTGGTTTAGGGTTTACCCCACCTCTTGCCCAGTAACAGCTGGGCTAGGCTCCAGCTCCCAGTGACCCTGAACAGGGTAAGTTGTTACATGTAATAAATGAATGAATAGAAGATACATTTCGTCATGACATAACATCATGAGCAGTGGTAGGAGAAATACCAGTACTTGAAATGGAAGGCATCTCCCTTAATCTGAATCTTATACCAGATAATGTGGAGAGTGATTTGCAGATTTGTGCATGCTTCTCATTGATCACGCTTATCAATCCTTTCATTGTCTACATGTTGCAAGCATATAAATTAAATCAGCCAGGAGATTCAGCACATAGGTAAGTTTATAGGTTATCTCGGGGAAACGTTTGTATTCATGTTTTCTGTCCTCCTGCATGTTGATACAGCGGGATAATTGAATAAATGTTGATACAGAGTGATAATTCTCTATCCAAGAAGCTTTAACACAGTGGAAATGATTGAATCACTTCATGATTCCCTGCAGGGATTATGCAGTTCCTTATCATATCTGTATGTTATTTAGTCTGTTGGTTTAAATGTAACTGACATTCAAAAGAATAATTAGTGTGGTATTAGTGATCTCTGTGAATCCAGACAGTTGGCTGCCCCCACAGTCACTCTACCCCATACTGTTTTATTACCAAGAGAGCGGGTGTTTGGGCATGCGTTGCAGGGTTTTAATTATCTCAGTTTTTGTATCTAACACCTTGTGGGTTACTCATGAGTAGGCTTCATGTAGGGCTAATGATCTATGGTGGGCTGGTGTGAACTCTTCTCAGTTACTCTCAGGTAGCGCTACACATGTGATGTTGGCCGCCTAAGATAGAATCACACGTTGAGTGTACAGTTTTAAAGGGCATTCCAGGCTCAGATCCATTGTCTGCTATGGTTAAAAAAAAAGAAATTCCTCTGACATGTATGTGAGTGAGGATTAAGGCTAAAACTGTGTTTTCTGCTTCAGCTGTCTGATAAAGGAATTGCTCTTTAAATTTTCCCTCGGAGGGTCTGACAAATGTTTGCTTTTCCACTGAAAGGACAAAGAGCTTTGTGGTGGTACATATTGAAATATTCATCCTCTTTTCTGGAGAAAAGATTTCACCGATTTTCTTATTGTAACTAATTGAGTTGTCATATTAATGTATCAAATATTTTTTTTTTAATAAATCTACTAAAATCAGATCTGAAGTTGCCACAGTATGACAGTATACATTATATATATATTTTTATATATACAAAATTCCTCTCTAAAAAAATTCTCTATTCTAAATGTAAATAACTATGCAGGCAAAGTAAGCTATTGATTTTTACTTCAATTTAAAAGAAAACATTGTTTAGATTAGAGAAGCTTTTTTCATAGAGTGAAAAAGTGGATTTTTCTGTACGTCTCAAAAATATGAGTACCAATACCAAAGAAAGATTGATCCTGTCGATGCCATTGTGTTTACTTGCTTATCTGGGTAGTTGTTATTTTCATTGACTAATTATATTCATGATATAGTGAAAATGTTACAAAAACACAAAAAGGGATCCAGAATCTACATCTATACTTGGATTTTCCCAATAATTTAATCAACCGTTTAATCTTTCGCATATTCACTTCCACTTCAAGATAAGGTTTATATTCCTTATCTTTCAGGTATGTCAGGGACAAATATAATCCCAGCTATGGAAATATATTCAACGACTCCTGTTCATAATGATTGGATTCACTAATATAATATATACCTTCCTCTAATTCCATATTTTAATCGAACTATCCTTGTGTGGCTTGCGGTCAATTTTCAGAATGCTTGTAAATCTAACAAAGCAATTACTTTCCCCACCCAGATCAATAGTCTGACCTATTCAATCACCAGATGAAGAGCAAAATGCATCAGCTCTAAGAGTGAATTTACCCAGGATTAAAGTCATATTAGAATGAATAGTTTCTGCCAATCCACACTAGAGGAGACAATGAAGGGATTTGTCTTAACTTTCCTAGTTCCCTTTCCTAGTGTCCCGGCATTTCTGAATGAGCTGATATTAAGACAGAGTGACATCTCATTGCTAAGAAAAATATTACCACAGAGCAGCCTTGCTTTTGTGAATTTGTATTTCAATGAAATATGCTATATTTTTGTGGAATCAACTGAACCATTAACATAACCTCATTGACGAGGTCAAAGAAACCTAAATCTAAATCTCCTAAGGAGGGTAGAGTGTAAAAAGGAATGCATGAGTGATGGAGGACGACATGACAGACTGTGCATTGATCCTCTGCCAGCACAGATGATTGGTTGTGAGTGGCAGCCGGTGAGGGGAAAATGACAGCGAGAGGAACTCCGTTTGAATCAGCCAACCAACTATCCATTCATTCAGACAAAGACAGGCAGTTCCCATAGATATTTCTTTAATGGATAAAAAAACCCCACTGTGAACAATTTACTCTGTCTCATGTAGACCTCCATTTGTCTCCCTCCCATCCCTGCTTTCATCCCTTCTTATCTTTCATTTATCTATGTCTGTCTGCCTGTCTCCTTCAATCTACTGCTTTAACTTTTGTTATGTTTCACACTGAAATAGTTGTGGCATTTCTTTATTTTGGACTTGATTACATCGGTGTACCAAGTACAAATAATTAACTTTAAATAAGAGTTTTAGTTAATTAATGTTTTATCATTGCAATTGTTTGAAACCGTATATACTTGTTTACCTAATTGCTGTGAAGGGAAAGAAAAAAAAATTGTATGAGCCCAATGGAGGGGAGCACAGCCCCCTTTAGACACGGAGAGACATGTTGTATATATATGTGTAATGTGTGTACGCTGAAGGTAAAACCTGCTCATGCAGAACTGTAACGTTGCAGAAGAGAGATGGACATGATTCCACATTTTCACTCAATGCCGGACTTTCAATATTTCTCTTTCTCTACCTTTACCACTGTTCCTGCTTCAGACCAAGCAAGGAATGGAGCGGCTTTTCTCTTGGAGTAGAAACAGTAGGAGAATACTAAACAGAGGGCAACACATGGAAATAGAGGAAGAGAGAGGAAGAGAACCAGAGCGACACCCGTGATGTCACAGCCAAAACGTGGTCTGCCTACATAACAGGGTCGCCGCCACAACTGACATTCTCACTCTCATCATCGTCTTTGTTTCTTTGATCAGTGTGCTTTTAATGGCTTTGACTCCAACCAATTTTGTATCACTCGTTTCATACTTGAACTAATATAAACTAATATCTGACATAAAATAAACATGAATGGGAATGGAAACATCTCAGGACACTGTATACCATGTTATAGTGCGGTCAGCATTTAAAAGAGGCCTCTCATACATTTCCAAGCCTTAGAGGGTAAATTTGTTTTTGTCACTTAATGGCTGACACAGCGTGCTCTTTCTTTAATTATTAAAAGCTTCCAGCTTCCCTGCCATGCATTTACTGTGCATCCTTTTTGTGTTTCAACGTATGTGCAGGAAGAGGATTGCCAGTGAAGGAGTTGACCTTGCACATTTACATTGTTTTATTTCAATAAACCAGTAAATGTATGCCAATGTCTGGTCCTTTCTACACAAAGATTGAGCGTAAACCCCTTTCTACAAGCTCCTCTATATTTGTTTACTTACATGGAACAATCCATTGGCTGATTAACTCATCTATAGACAATACAGTAGCATCTATGTCATATTGGAACATTTCACATTTGTGTCAGGTATTGCATTGTAAATTGTGAAATAATGTAACAGAAAGGATAATTTACATCATCTGCTTTGAAGGAAAGGAGCTCCCATATCTCGTACATTTTCCCAAATTTTGAAGACCTCTTTCGGTTCTTCTTCTTCTCTACTACATGAGTCCTGTGAAGCTGGAGCGGTTAGTCTCAGTGCCTCACTGTAAGAACAATGACTCATCCAAAACTGTGCAAGATGGTGCCTTAATACTTCTGCTCATTCCCTTTATTGATCCCTTTACGCAGGAATCCTGGTTTAATTTAAACCAATTAATGACTTATATGCACGTATGCACAGTATGTGTAAGTGTGGCTCTTTGATCAGAACTAGCAATAGTTTGAATACGAGTTATAAGACTGCCTAGCATGAGACTGAAAAACAAAACAAGGTAAAATGTTGGTTAGAAGCGTTTGACCAATGTTCATAATTTCCAACGTATGACACAAGGAGGCTCTTCGGCTATAAAAGAAGTATCAGAGGCATAGACAGTTCCATTGGTTATTTTACAGATTGTTAGTGGTTTGTCATGTGATGAAATATCCCTAGATGCTAGAAAATGGCAACATTAACTCGTAGTTCTAGCAATACTGGAGCTATCAACAGATTGACCTTAGGTGTCTGTGATTCAAGCTCCAAGAATTTGGAAAACCAGCATAAAAATTACAAAGGAGGATGTATGGCAGGAGCAGCGGAAGCAGCTGAGTGTTCTATATATGAATATTCATATGACCCCTGACAGATTGTGGCTTATATTTAGGTTTATTGTGGTCACAGCCAAAAGAAGAAGAAAAAAAGAAAGGAGGAAAGAAAGAAAGGAGTCTCCATGGAAGCAGCGGGAGCAGCAGGTTTGGGGTTCTGGTGCAAGTTGACATAGCAAAGCTTTGTATGGTCATCAGCAGGTGGTATGAACCAGAAAGCCCCCCACTGCCACCCCATACCCCTTCCCCCCACCCTTGTTCTATACACTCAAACACCCACAAACTAACATATATACGTATATTAACTGCTGTATTGTCAGATCAATGCTAGCAAATAAGTCTACTTTATGCAGATTCGTAGTGTTTAGGCTGACAAAGGAACAGTAAAATAGAGAGGATTAAACAGTTAACAGGATATACACAGCAGGAACAGACAAGAAAAAAAAGAAAAAAAAACAGGGTGACACAAAAATTCCATCTGCCACAACAAAAGCATTGAACGCTGACTTGACACACGACCTTAAGCCTTGACGACTGCCATTAATTCAGACCAACAAAACCAGAACAGCCACTCCTCCTCAAACTCCACCCTCCTGTCTTCAGTACGTGACTGTAGACTCTGGTGGGTGCCCCTCCTAAAACCCTTATAAACCCACCAATCTTCTCCTCTTCCACCTCCTCTTCTCTGCTGAGCGATATGGGGCCCCTCGGGTCAGCACAAAAACACGACTGCTCGTCTGTCAACCAGAGGCACAGGACTGAAATGGGCCCCCGCTGGGCCCCCACTCCTATTCAACTCCGCTCAATGACATATTGAAAACCCGCTCCTGCTGTGTGCATGTGTGGAGGCAATAGACTCACACCTGTCCTCTTAGCATGACCGCGCGAGATGACAGGATTGAGATGGGGGATAGATAGGATTAGTGGTTTTCACTGAGAAGTTTACATAATACTGCTCTTGCTCTCAATGCAATACTATTTTTAAAAACTTGCATAGAAAGTTGACAATTGTTTTAACCACTGTGGCAGTAAAAATGGATTTGAGTCCGATCTGATTCCAGAAGCACTGCCAATCTTGAATCTTCAACAGTGTGATCCGAAAAGAACGTGACAGCCTGCTTGAAACTGAACTTTAACATTTTGCTACTGAAAGGTGAATGAGACCAATTAAACAGGTTAAATCAGTAAATGGAATATTTAAAGGCCATGTTTGTATTCTGCCTTTATTGTTTGGATGTCAGACATGAGTCAACATTTTAACTTAATCAGGTAAAAAGCCACCTGTTCCTTGACTGGAATGCTGAATGTTGGAAGGAGGAGAATGTGGAAAAGTGTCTCGTGCAAATGGTTCAGTAAATGGTCTGAGAGGTTAGGCTGGGTGTGCATGAGTGAATGATTTATTACGTGTATTTCTGTTAATAGATAAAAAGTCTTTGAATAAAATGTTTTGCAGAACTTCGAGTTCAAAGTTCTAGGCATATCAAGACAGTGGGCAGTGCTTGTGCAGACTATTTACATCTTTGCGTGTGAGCGTTCGCGTGTAAGCGTGTGTATGAAGATATATCAATTGTCACGTTCATCTGTGTCATCTGTAGCAAGTAGTTTCCCATTTGTTGCTCTGCTCTTCCATGGCCAGAGATTAATATCTGATTATTTTCTTTCTATATTGTGTGATTGTATAAGTTATCCCACATTCCTGCCTTCAAAGCATCAATTAGCTCAACGCTGTGGATATGGAACCACCTGTTTAAATAAAAACACTCCCGGGGAAGTTTCTCCCTTCTGTAGTTTCAGTATTATTAGATTCTTCAAAGGGCCCATTTATCGGGACACACAATCCGTTTATCTCATCTGTGTGCTCCGCCAGTGCACTGGAACTCATTTTTTTCAAGGTTTGGTCTAACCACATGGGGTTAGCAAAGGATCAAGGCCAATCGATACGTAGTACTGCTAAAGATCATGAGCTCCCATGAGGCAGAGGAAGTGACATAAACAGGTCCGCTCCATCCTTCATATAAAGAAAAGTTGCTGCCAGTGCAACATGACCATACCATTACTCGAATAGGCTATACCACAACAGCTCAATTAATATGTATGTATACATATGTATTACTTTGGTACGGAGCCCCTGAAGTCCCTTGAGAAAAGAAATTGATCTTGTGAACACAACTTATTGTGATGGGAAACCAAGATGATTTACTGTTAATCAATGAGTCTTTTGATGGACACAACAACCGTATAACATTTCATTGGCTGCTCACAAAATTTTATTTTCACTTCGAAAAGAGCATACATCAATTTCATCAAGTCAGAATACAGGTACGGTATGGGATCAACATCAAAAGGAATCATTGGCTTTGCATACTGAAAGAAAACAGCCAACAGCTACCCACTGGTGGATTTCAAAGAACAGGCCTGCCTTTGCAATGCTGATCTTTTCTTGTGCGCATAACATAAAACTAATAATCTCAAAAGACTTCAGGGGCTCCGTACTAGTAAGTTATTTAATAGTAAATTTGATGAACACCTGTAGTGAAATATGTTTAAAAATGAGATCACCACTTCTGATTAGGATAAGTGAGGCAAAACTCACTTTTTTCATTATTTTTTCAAGCCATAGCCTGTGTTATTTTATTAATGATTTTAGTTAACTATAAGCAACCTTGTCTTTTGAGGAACTAAATCCCCACAAATACAGCCATTGTTAACCATCTGTGAAAGGCAAGGAAATTGTATTTGATTTTGTTCACTATAAAGTGTAAATTTATACTGAAATTTAATTAATGAAACAGTGTTCTATTTTATTTATGTTATACATTAGCATGCGGTAAAGCAAAAGGCACTCTGGGAAAAATAACACTGCAGCACTTTGACAAATCGCGATTATTTTCTGAATTGATTTGGACATTTAGCAGTCAACAATTAAGCATCATGGGAATGAGGGAGAAACGCGGGCACAAAAATGTAACATATAACAGCTGCATTAGCACCTGCTCAGCCTCATTCCACAGATTTTAAAAGCTGCCTTGATAAAATAACCTAAGCCGATTAAGAAAATAACCACTTACTTTCCAAATATTACACGCACAGTAAGTCAAAACAAAGATTCTTTTTCATCCTCCGAAAGAACAAAACACTACATGAAAACATGCAGGTCTAGTCATGCATACTTTCTTATTATTTATTTATTTTTTAATTTAAGAAATATTTTAAAAGGAACTATGCGTATTTTCTATTCGTTATTTTGAACTTATCATTATGATGGTGGTAGTAGTAGTTGTAATAGTGGTACTAGTAGTGATAATAATGGTAGTAGAAGTATACTGTTTCTAAAGTAATATTCTTCATTCAAGAAGAAGCCTATACTTCAATAGTCATTTTATACGGGTCCAATTTTATAAATACTGAAGAATAAAGTAATAAAATTATATATTAGTATTGTGGTTTATTTCTCCATATAATAAACTCCATTGCTCCATTATGCATTCATCATTATGAAACCTTGGAGTTTTATGATGCATTCTTGAGTTAAAATCCACTTGGAAAGTTATCCAAACCTCTCACACCCATTAAATATTCTGCACAGACAAATGATGAATATAACATCATTGTTACACTTACACTTATATGGAACAATATTGATATCCCCTCAGGTGCTATGATGTGAAACACTGTTTCATTGTAAGGCTGATTGTAAGTGTAGCTGTTTGCTCAAAGGTGCTTACACCAGACTTTTTTTAGGTCTCAGTTTGCACAGACACCCCCATGCTTTAGTTGTGCTTAGCTGGAGTGGGCATGTTGCTGCAGGCTTCCATGATAAGATAAAATAGAGGAAGTCTGTTTTGAGTAATATATCCAAAGTCTTCAGATGCCAAGACACTTCGTAGTTTAAACAGTTCATATATGTCCTTTAATAACAATAGAATTTATCATTTTCTTTGGCAATCCATCTGGAATGTGGGCTTGCATGTATCAAACGCAGTGTACTGGCTGATGAGGATATGCCGGTAAACGCCACAGCAATGCAGCTAGCTAGCGTTAGATTAAGGGTAAACCCTTTCTCAATAATGTTCAACAGGCCAATGTTTGGTATCAGGTTTGGCCATAGAACATCTCCTTGATAGTGGATTATTTATCCACTGTTTCCTGCTGTACCCAAAAAAAAAATACAGGGTTAGGGTTAACGATTACGCAGTCGTGCTATAAGGATTTGAAGGGTTAAATAAGATTTATGTGAAAGCAGGTGAGCAGACGGTGCCACAACCTATTTTAGTCCGAAAGACTGTGAAATGTACAGAATGGTCTGAAATTCCTTAACTTCAAAAGCTACAATGTGGCTGCGCTCTGATTCCCAAAAAGCATCTGTTCCTCCCTCTTTGATCTCCCTCTCTCTCTTACTCCCACTATTTCACAGATGCACAGACATGTCCAGACTGAGGAGAAGGGAAACCCCGGCACATGGGGGGAAACCCTGAGCAGGTTCAATTACAGGATTCAACAACAACGAAAAACTCTTTCAATTTAGGTAATTTCTGTAACATGATTTAAATGTCCAGGCAGATGGTGGGGAGCTAAGACCTTTTTTTAATGGAGTTTGGATTCTTTTGTCATATTTGTACCTTTTTTTTAAATCTTTTCTAATCTTTTTATCTTATCTCTATTGTCACGTCTTTACATTGTTGGAGCTGCTGTAGCGCCCAAATTTCCCAATGGGTATTAATAAAGTTCTGTCAATTCTATTCTAATCTAATCAACACAAAACAATCGCCTGATTAAAGAGAAAGTCAAAGGAATGATGATAGGACGATGAGACAGGCAGATGCAGACAGAGACGTGCAGACAGACATTTATGAATATGGATGTGCATACATGAATGCGAGATTCGAAGTAAGCGCCAGTCTGCCTGCACGTGTGCCGCATTGAAAATGCTCATATGAATGTGTGCGTGTTTCAAATCTTTCTTCCATGGAATGTTTGCCCTTTGACCCTCTCCCTGCAACCATAACACAACACACATACACATAATAATAATAATAATAATACATTTAATTTATAATGCACTTTACATTTGGATCAAATCTCAAAGTGCTAAAATGACATGCACCCCACCTCTTCTCCCTATATCCAGGACAGCTGTCAGCCGGGACCTGGCCAATGAAAAAGACCCATCTGTCGCCTTCCTTCAAAGGTCAGTGTGATTGTATTAATGTGTGTGTTTGGGTGTGTGTCTGTGTGGAGGGAGGAGAGAGGCTTCTTTTCAGCATAGTAATCCCTTCTGCTGTTCACTCTGGCAGTCTTTGGCACACTTCTGGGGCTGTATTAAATGCAGACACCCCTTGTATGCATGTCTGATGGGTTTAGTGTGTGTGTATGTATGTTTTTTTTTGTTTGAAGGTGAGAGTTTCCCTATATGTGCGTTGTCCCTCACAAAAAGACTGATTAACTTTCTTCGGTTATAGGCTCTTCATGCTAATTGTGCATTGTTTTAGTTGATCACACTCAAAGATGCGTGTGAGCCCCTCAGTATGTCTATGAATTGAGAGGAAATTAATAATTCTGAATTGTAATAAGCCTAAATACATGGTGGTTGTTGGAGATTTCATGCCAATCAGGTTAATTTGAGGTTAACCCAGTTTTAACTGATTAAACTGATTAAATTACTACAATACAGACAGCTTTGAATGGTAAAAAACAGAGTTTTTAACAAAGTTTATGCCTATGCTGTTCTTTCGTGTCTCTACAAACATTTTATGTCACAATTGGCCAGACTGAGAAAGATCATTTAAACATTACAATCTACTAGCATCAGATATTATGTTGGTGAAGTTTAAGACTTTTTTAAACAGTTTGCCAGAATTAAATGTCAGAGTGGTTAATTTCTTCAAACTACAGCCCTGTTATCTTTGCATGTTTCTAACTCATTCCCAACATTTCTGAGGTGACAAAGATCACATTACATGTATATAATGTGACTTCCTTATTTACCAAAGGAAGGATTATTGGTGTGACTCCTAGAAAAGAAAATCACCAAGCAGTAGATTACTGCTAAAGGTTGATATGTTGTACTTTTACTTCACTAATTGTCTTTGACTGCTACCATTATCATACAAGTATTCTCTGTTAGCCTCAATTACCCATCTTATTAAGTCTAATGTCTCCTTGAATCCATGTGGATGCAGCAAATTAAGAGCTTAATGCATACTAGGTGAGGAAAAATCCCAAGACCTGATTTAACGAGCTACATAAATTAAATAACGGAAAATTGGACAAGAAATTTCACTCTTGCTGATACATTGACCTGAAGATGTGTCCATGTCTGCATTCATAAATGTGCACGATGGCATGTTATTGAGGCTAATGAGATATTTAAAAAAATATACAATTAATATTTTTCCAGCTCCGAATAAAAGGAATTTATATGGACTACATAAGAACCACACACATAAAACCTTTTGTGATTTTATAGAAGACTTAGCTCACGAAAGCTCAATGGATGTGGTAATGGAGAGAAAGAGAGGGATGGAATAAAATACAGGAGTTTGTAGAAAGAAGGAGAGAGAGGAGAAGAGGCCAAGATGAGGACAGGGAAGGAGGAGCAGCCATCGGCGGTTGCTGTGTGATGAACACCGGCAAGTGGACTGTGTTTTATACGCATGTATGCATATGTGTGCAGCATGCTCGCTGCAGCCTGCGTCATTACTTTGACTAGACGGCATGACACAGGCAAGGAAACCAAAGCCCTTTCAAACTCTTCACACTCTTCCTCCCCCTCATTCAAGTTATCTTTATATCTGCCTCTCACACATATCACAACCAACGAGGTGATTGTAAAAAAGGAGTGGTGTTCTGCTCAGGACGCCTTCAGCTGAAATCCATTTCTTACAATTTCTCTGTTTCTCCTTCATGAAATGCAGTCATGTCATACTGCACGCTGTCATATGCAAAAACACCCACCAAACAACTAAACAACAACATGAGTACCTTCATACACAACTGCTGTGCTGCTATAACCAACGCACAGGAAGTCAGACTATGCCGGCTTTAACGCTCCTGTGGTCAGGTGTGAACGCTGTGTGTCACTGCAAGTCTGTATGTGCTCAGTCTATTTTATCAAACCTGGCTCAGTGAAGCATGTGTCACATCACTCCGTAAGGACTTCCCTGAAGGTTGAAATCTTTTCTATCAATTATTGAACGGATTGGATAAAACAGGGAAACTGTTTTTTAGATGGCTGCCTCCTGAAAGGATCTTCTTTCCGTCCGTATGTTGGTGCTTGCTAAAACAAGTTAACCTCAAGGGTTAAAGAGTTTGAACACTTGAAGTGGTGTGCATATTCTAATTATACATGTTCAAAGTTGTTTTTGTTTGCTTCCACGAACGCTCACCGATAAGCATCATATAATCTCAAGAATGCATTTATGGATTTATTGGATATTGGATGTAGTTCAACACAATACTTATTAGGTTGTTTTGGCAAACACATTCAAATCTATCCATACAGTCAGCAGTTGTAGAGCAGAAGTTTAAAGTTTTCTTTTAAATTATATACACATATATCCACTACTTCTAACTGAAGGAATATCTGCTGGTTAACAGCTCAATACTTCTCACAGTTCATTAGAGAACTTTCAGTGAAAATCACAGGAATGAATAGGCAGCCATTCGCTGGTCAGTTACTGTGATATAACAGGACATTATTGTTTACAGTGATTTTCTAGAGGATGTGATCAATTACAGTGGAACATTGTTATCTCCTACAATGGAGGAGGTATGTTTTCACCCACGTTTGTTTGACTGTCTGTCTGTTTGACTGAGATCAAGATTACGGAAAAACACATGGAAGGAATTCATGAAAGTTTACCCAGAGGTAGGTTTCATCCTACAGAAGACTACATTTTTGGTGACGTTACGTGTTTCACAGCATTTAAAAAATAATAAAATAAGCCGTTCTATAAGTAGGATCTATAATGGTTTGTTTTTTGTAGTAATGGCAATTATCGCTTTGTTCTTAAGATGTTCCTTTGAGGGCAGCTGCGGGCTCATGAGCCTTTGTTCTTTTGATTCCTTTGATGTTCCTTGGGGGTGAGGGGAGGGGGACAGGAAATGACAAAACACACATTAGAAGAGCAGTCCACTTTATGATTCTATACAAATCGATTTGTATAGTAGAGTCGAATTGGAGTTGTCTGCAAATTTAGAGAATAGAAATAATTGCGACATTAATGGAGAAATCTGCATGAATTCTTGCTAAACCTTGGGTTTTATTGTGTCTTGTTCCTTTCATGGTTTGTACTAGAAAGGAAAAGGAAATAACAACACAATTTCTGTTTAAAAGTAGGTACAGAGATAGGTTTTGGCCCTTGGTGGAGATTTAAGATCTCTGAGTTCTTTTCTAATTTATCATAATTTTATAAAGTATATTCTGAGTTAATGTATTTTTTTTTTTTGTACAATAGGTTTACAAGAGGTGATTCTGGCATGGAAAAATTTGGAAAAGGTTGAATGGAGTGAAGCAAAACAGTACACCTGTGAGATGTAACATATAGAAGTGTCTTAAAGGAGGGTAACCTTATCTTTAAAGCTGACTGGAACACGTTACATCAAGGAATCATCAAATGACTAATCTGTTGCTGTTTTCTCGTGGAGAGAATGTTTGTGTCAATGTCATAAACTTTCTTATCATAGAAAAAGTAAAGAGTGAGAGAAAATGACACTGGTGGAAATTGTGAAAGTGATAAAACCACTATATGGCCTAACATCCTGTCTGTATGTAAGGCATCTTCACCTTTAACAACCCAGCAAACGAAACCAACATAACCTTTCTCAGTGGAAAATCTCTGACATCATAATGACATTTCAATGCTCATCATCGCTGCTATGCAGAGTCAATTTGTTTGTGGTAACTGGTTGAAAGTGATCTTCTGCCTCCTCCAGCTTCAAAAACAAAGAGTCTCACTTTCTGATTAATGAAGCATTTAAAAAAACATTTTCCTCTACAGCTGTTACAAAGTGCTTCCTACCCTCGAAGCAGACAATAAACCTCCAGTGTGACATTTGTGCTAGCCCCTCCGTGTGTTTGCTCATCACTTTCTGTGGTTCACAAAAAAAACCACTGCAAACCCAGTGCAGTGGGTTCATGAAATTGTCTTCTCTGTCTTCCACTGAAGAGGCAGACAGACAGAAAAATAAAGGCTGAAGTTTTTCCCAGTGTGTTTATTTTAGTGCAGCTGGGGTGCTGCCAGGCAAATGAGAGAGCAGCAGATGGCTGGAATGTTGGAAATGCCAAAGATCAGAGGCCAGCCGGAGAGACAATCAGATTAGAAGGAAAAGGAGAAGAAACCACCCAAAAGTGAGCAGGATACATCCTTGAGACCTCCGAGGAGCGTCTGTGTCTGTTTATTTGAAAAATAGAAGGTTAAGAGATGTTGTATGCGTAAAGATTGTATGTAAATGTGCTGCTTTGATTGCTCCCTTGTGGTTATTTGGTCGACGAGTCGTAAACCTTCAGGTTGAAGAGGTATTCATTGAAAGTCAAAGTATAGTTTCATCTTTTTGAGATAACACTTTACATGATGTAATATTTTAATTATCCATCCAGAGAATAGAGTATGAGTGAAAGATGGTTGGAATGGGATAACTCCCATTGTTACAGATTCCCATAAACCTAAAAACGTTATCTCACCGGGATTTACATTTGGTGGTAGTGTGTGTGGTCAAGCACAAATCTGACATGCTGTAACCTCAAAATGAGTAAACACAACGTTGACGTAGTTTTGACAACATCTGCACGTTTTTACAATGGCTCATTTCGATGGCATTTTGAAATGGGCGTAAAGGAGAACCTCAGAACATCATGTTGTTCTAGATGGATGCACACATAAAAACAGCTAAATCACACAAGGTAACACAAACCCCTATAAAGGTCCTTATTACCACTGCTTCAGATGAGGTATAACAGAAAAAGAGTGAGCTGGAGCACAGCCAGCTCGGTGCTAAATCTAACACAGCGGCAGCACAACTGTGGTGTGTGCTTGTTTCAGAGAAAGTGAGACATAGTGAGTGAACCTGAGGAGAGACTTTCATCGTGGTAGCTTCTACTTTGCAAAGAAAAGTAGGTTCATTCTGGAACATGGTTTAAAGAGAAAAAAAAATCATTTTTTATTGTATATATGTTTATCCAATAAAACACAGAAAGAAATGAGGGAAATGTGTGAAAACAGATCAGGAGGAGTAACGGAAGATAACACCAGATAACAACGAGCCGGAAGATATCAAGCAATGAATTTCCCTGAAATTACCAGAGCCTCAGTGCAGGATGCAGTGACATCCTCTTTGGTTTAATTCTATTTATTGCAGCTGCATCTGCTGCATCCTGTTTACCAAGACTACACAGTACTAGATAATGGTTTTATGATATGTATTTTCAACAATGTGTTTCGTTTCGCTTCGTTTCGTTATCCTCCGCTGATCCGGGTCCGGGTCGCGGGTCCCCTCTGACAACCGCCTCCCTTATTGTGGTGGGGAGTTTGAGTACCCTAGTGATCCTAGGAGCTGTGTTGTCTGAGGCAATTTGCCCCTGGTAGGGTCTCCCATGGCAAAGAGGTCTTAGGGGAAGGGTCAGACAAAGAGCGGTCACGACCCCTGATGAGAGGATAAATCAAGGACTCTTTTTTTTTATAGCAATATGAAGTCCCAATTCTTATTTCAACATTAAGTGCAATGATTAGCCATAACATTATAACTACTTACAGGATAAAACTATGTTAAACGGATCATCTCATTGAATGGAAACCTGTCTGTAGATGGCTTATTTTTATTAGGCAGCAAGTAAACATTTTGTCTTTGAGGCTGATGTTTTGGATGCGGAAAACAGTAGGCAAATAATTGATGAATAGTTCAGAGCTGCAGGATTTTTGGGTGTTCCTGGTCTGCAGTGGTAAGTGGTACCTCGTAGTAGTGGTATAAGAGAGGGAAACTTGTGACCAAGCTACAGGCCGATGGGTTCCTGAGGCTCATTGATGCATTTGAGGGGCAGATTTTAACCAGTGTTGTCTAAACCCACAAACGAGCTACTGTAGCATATATTGCTGACAAAGGGGAAAAAGGGGGATTTCACATTATTACATATAGTATTATAGGTGATATTAATTTTATGGCTGATCGGTGAACTTTTCTTTGTTACTTTTTAAAACAAATAATTCAGGTTTTCGGTCAGTGACCAAAGATTGTTGAATCAATTTCAAAACAGTTAATATTATGAAAGTACTCCAGTATAAACATTAGACAAGGTGTCTAATGTTTATACTGGAGTACTTTCATAATATTAACTGTAACTGCTAGACAAGCAGCATCTATTATCGATGCTGCTTGTAGCAACATCGATAATAGACAGTCATTCTTCAGATAACATAACAATCATCAAAAAAAACGCTGTGGGATACTTTTTGTCTTAGCTGAATAATCAGCTGGACATATTCTCTGTGATTGTTGAGGTCTTCTTCTTGTGTGTGTGTTGTTGTGCTCCTTTGTTAGAATCCCCTACCTGCTGTGTACCTTTCCAGAAAGGTAGGATGTTGCAACAGGATGTGAGGATATGCTTGGATTAAAAAGCAATGAGGAAAAGTTCAACTCAACAAATAACAGTCCCGGTTAAAGGGGTCTGAAGTAGAATACCCCATGGCACCTGCAATAAATTGCTTATTTAAGAAAGATTAAATTGCTTGCAATCCAAGCTTCAGTAACAATTAAATCTTAAAACTCAACAGAATCCAGATTGTGATGGAGCATTAAATTGAGGCTCTGTTAGAATCTGAAAGAAAGTGGTCAAAACAGAGTGAGTGTGATGACGGAATGAAGGCCACTAGTTCAGCTTTGTGCTGCCTGTGTTAATGAATCAGACTGCAGCATCAGAGCATGGGGAAGGAGATGGGTTATCAGTATTATCACACCTAAAAAAATTAAATAGGGCTCTTATTTCACTCTTTCTGAGTCCAGTTATAAACTGGTATTAAATACTTTAAAGCTAATTGGGAGGACATGATCTTGACATAAGTGGATCTGATGACAAAAGCACAAACGGGGATTCATTCTCCATTTAATCTTCTGAACTCAATGTACATTTATGCACTTAATTTTTCTCTCCACCTGTTTCGCATCATTCTGTTTCACAATTGTTGGATTAGATGCTAATCTCAGTATAGTACCAGATTATATAATCTAAAATATTTGTAAAGTCATAATAGTAAAATATTGTCTATGAATTTAGAAATTTAGAAATTTAGACAGCTTTATCTCGATCTCCACGCTTTGCTGTTTGTCACTGAACTATTCAATAGTTTTTTTCCCTACAATGATTAAGCATGCAAGGCAAACTGTCTATGTAAGACAGTTTCAGCAGCTACATTTTTTACACTCTCATTAAAAGAAAAGGCGATATTATGAGAGAGTAAATAGTAACATGTAAGTGTCAGTAGCCGGTGGCTGAAAGAAGTCAGGTGAATTTGAATACCCTGCAATAGTTGCAGCAGTGACTTTTTGGTATGTTCAGGATCTGGACCACTTTTTAAAATTAAACACACTTTTGAAGAGCTGTAAAGGAGCAAATGCAAGCATTGTACAACATTTACCTCACATCACCTCACAGTCACTTCAGCATGGAGGAAGGAGTTTGGTAGAGAGGAGCAGATGATGATCACGGCTCCCAAAGGATACTCAAACAGATGACTTGTTGATACTCGGCAGAGAATATGGTTATCAACATTTACACAGTGAACAGAATAAAAAAGAGCTATCAGCAGTTCCTTTGATGATATATCCTTTGATGATATATCAAACAGAGAACATGTTAGTTTCCTCCCTGACTTAAACAAGCGCAGGTCCATATTTAGAAAAGAACGTCAGTTTGACCTGAACTCGTCAAGAAAGCACAGTGAATAAGATTTGACTCTTGATATACTTTTAAAGCAGAAAATGGGTTTCTTTTCATCATTATGTTTAATATTTAAGTAGCTAGAATCCATGTGAAACTCCAAAGCACAGTATTTAAAACAATAAAATACATCTATCGTCTCAAGTTGGATTTCAACAACCATGTGTGTAAAGTTGTAACATGACTTTTCCCTGACAATGAGAGTATTGAATTATTAAAATGGGGGCCCTTTAACATGCTGTTGTGAATACCAATACATCTAAATGTCTCATTTTTATTATTCATCTCTCATGTTAGATGAATAGTTTGACTCGGTGAACAGGTTTACATCTATATATACAGTTTTTATCATATCCAGCGTCACCCTCTGTGCTAAGACACATTCCTATAGTAGTGTTCTGCTGCCACCTACTGGACACAATTAAAGCGTTGCGTTAAATGTATTAAATGGGCCAAACAATATTTAAGATACTTTTTACTTGCTATTTTTATCGAAAAGGGAAAAAATATATATATTATTACTATGGAATGGAATAAGAAAACCTATAATCATAAAGTGAACACTTGGCCTTTTGTGACTTTTGTCACTATTTTCTGTATTTTTGCAACTCTACTTTTACACTTATATTATTTATACTATTTTTACACTTGCATCAAGTGTAAATGTATTAGAGATATATACAGTATAAAAAAGGTTTTCTTGAAAGATTTTAATTTTCATAAATTTCTTTTTAATTATTCTTATCTATTTTTACTCAAGTAACCTTTTCAACTCTTTTGTGGCGTGCTTTCATTGCTAATTTTAAGTCATTGTGAGTATTTCTTCCACCACTTGTCAATACTTTTCATAATATTTTAGCGTAGTTTACTGTTATCTAGGCTATTTTATCAAGGCTATATTGGTTATAACGAAATAAGAGGGACTCATGCAATAACATGACCTTTGTACATATTAAATAATTGTTTGATTATTCATAATTGTCGAAAGTATTACATATAACATTTGATACATGTTATACAAAACAAGACAAAGCATTACAATTCAGTGTAGTAACAGATTAAATGTACATACAATATATCAAAGCAGGGTGATAGAAGAAATAAAATAATTATAATAATAAACACGTTTTAGAAGCTTAATATTGACCAAATAATTTGAAAGAACTTGTTTGGAGACCCACATTATGGTACATTAAAGGTCCTGTCGCCCATTTAATCATTGTATATTCATTCTCATGATATCGCTGACTCATTTGTATGCTGTTTCCAGTGGGTTGGCTAGAAGTGTGTCATATCAGATTATTAATAGTAGATATAGCCATGTGCCATAAACCTGCTGAGCAATCCCTTCCTGTAATAAGATCGTTGTTGGGATGGTTGCCTTATTCTGTCTCCACAGCAATTAAATCCATGACTGGAAATAACGACAGTGATTCAGAGACAACCTTTGAATCTCTGTCTAAATAAAAAATACATGCATGAAATAGATATACACTAAAATCATTGAGACCATACAATGATTAGACATAAATATTTAAACCACCTGCCTAATAAGGTGTAGGTGTAGGTGGTATAACTACCCTGCAATTTTTAGCTAAGTGTGTCACAGTAGCTCTCCTGGGGGATGGACAACATAGGCTAACCTTCACCCCACAAGTGCAATGAGTTTTGGTGGACCATGAGGCTGTCACCAGCTCAGCAGTAGCCATAACTTAGACCAGGGACATGTCATGTATCCACCCCTAGACTGTTTGTTTGTGTTTATAATGTTTTGGCTGAATTCTAAATTCAAAATGGTTTCCTTCATTTCCACATTTGCTCAAATTGACATGAAAACTAGATTTTTAAACCACAAATTGTTCAGTTAAGTACCTAAAAGAAATTTGAAAAAATATATATATATATATCAGTATGACATATAAGTATATAAAGTACTTAGATATACCACTAATGGTTTAATATTTCATCATATTTGCTATCCTTTTATGCGTTATGTATACAAACATTTTAATTTATAAAATATTTACCAACTAATGTTTCCAAATAAATATAGTGAAAGGTTTCCGAATTCATTTCTGAAATATTGTGGAATATAGACAAGGGAATGCGAAATGTTCAAATACCTCATAATTGTATTTAAGTAGAGTACTTTAGTAAATGTAGGTGTAATAAGTGACGTTCAGCTCAATTTTACTCCTCTTCCTGACCCTGTTTTAACCTCACAGAGAGAGGTAGTGATGGCTGCTATAAAGAGATCTGAGTCACCTCCTGTCTGTTGTAGCAACCAAGACACACTCTTCAGGGTACCCTGCTCAGTTGTCACTGGAAGTGAAACGAGACAGCATAACAGAATTCATTTAAAATAAGGTATTGACTTTAGGGAAGTCTAATTTTGTCATTTTACTGGAAACCTCCCTATTTATATATAGAAGCATGTGATATGGAATGACTCTAGGGGAGCAAGTTTAGTGTCTTATTTATATGGATTTGAACCTTTTGCGCCCTCCAGTGATATTTTTAAGATATGACACTGTTTGAGACCTAATCTGTCTGTCTGTCTGTCTGTCTGTCTGTCTGTCTGTCTGTCTGTCTGTCTGTCTGTCTGTCTGTCTTTCTGTCTGTCTGTCTGTCTGTCTGTCTGTGTGTAGAACTTCCAGTAAGAACAAACATCGGAACATGATTCCATGTCAACAGTTAGCAGTAGAATTAAAAAATATATTCAGCCAATCTGGGGACTATCCTTGAGGAACAGACCAACTATGAGGGTATAAAATGATAAAGTAAGCAAAGAAGCCAAGGAGAAAATTCTAAAAATAATTCACAATATCTAGGTGTTAACAACCGCCAGAGCTGAGATTGAGAGAGACTGCAATACAAATTCCTCGTTACTGATGGGCCTACTTGAACAGGAACAGGAACCAGTCAATGTCAAAATGGCAGACTTTCCGTGAGTTGCAGACATGAATAGCTGGACGGCGCGGACGCAGATCAACTCAGGACAACCCTGATCGTGAAATAATCACCCAAGAGAACTGCACCATCAAACTACCTGCTGACAACCTGCCTCTGATCAGCTCCTCTCAGAAATAACCAAGTTGAAAAGAGATAATAAGACAATCATCCACGTCCTATACGCAACCCCAGAAATAAACTAGACCTTGACTCACTGATCTACCAGACAAGGATCTGTCAGGGAAATGTATGGTGGTATAATGTGCAAGGAGAGAGAGGGTGGTCAGGACAAAAGGATGAAGCTACCAGGAGGCAGCGTAGCATCTCACAAAGACACAAAATAAAAATGAAGGAGATCAATTAAGGAATCAATATAGATGCTGAAGCAAATTTAGTGTCAGTAAGTTATATAAATGCCATCAAACATCATGTAATACGGATATAAACCGCAGCCATTTGAACCCAGGGAAGTACTGTATGATTAATCATAGATGAAGTGTTAAATATTAGACAACTTTCAGATTGTTGTGTCATTCATACAATTTCATTTTTAATTGACCAATCCATCTATTCTTTACATTTCTATTGTCCCAGCAGGCAACAGCAGGGATCTGTCACTGATCTATAACCCCATGGATGATAATTATCCAATCCTTCTTTTGGTATTCAAATAAATTGAAAGGAGAAGAAAGGTAAAAGCTGTTCCTCATCAACTTCATTGTTTTTCATTAATATATACTTGGTCTGTGTTATATGCCAGTAACATCTCTCAGAAAAGACTTGTTGTGGAATGACTAAAAACCCCTGATTTACAATGTTCTACAGGTAAAGAAGGTAAAGAGTAGCAGTTGTAAGTATCATGATTGACACAATCATAGTACAAACACCCCCTCCTTCCATCAACATGATTGAGTATGAACGGACCGCACTCAAAAGGCTCAGTCCTTCAGAGGCAAAGCTGGGAAGAGGTTCAGAACTTTGTGAACAAAATTCCAGAAAATAATTCCAATAATAGAAGACAGAGAATGAAATATGATGAATGATTTATTACAACAGATCATGTGTTATTATGAGTCAGAAAGTATTTGGTGTTCAGACTCTTCGTGGAGATTGTGATTGAGTCGTATCTGCCCTGAGCTGCAGCAGCATAGAATAACCCCCTTTGGAGTCTGGATAGTTGTGGTGGTGGCCGATGACTCTGCTGAGGCTGATGAATGATGAGACTGATGGATCTCAGAGTATAGGTGGAGGGCGCATAGAAGGCAGCGTGCAAGAAGTAGATGGACAGAGAGAGAATCATTTTTAAGGCAGCAGCTGACGGTGACGGGCTAAGAATGCAGGTTTTGCTAGATAACACTTTATGAAATAATTTTCAGTAAAGATGATTGTCTCTGCATCTATGCAGAAACAGAAGTCAAGACTCATACGCTAAAACATACGCTTTGTACTGTAACAGAGACATCCAGAAGAAAGCCATGACTTTTCTGGGCTGTTATTCGTACGAGCTGGAGCGACACAAAGTGAAAGAAAGAGGGAAAAGGACCATCAAGACTTTTACTAATGCATAGTTAAAAAAAAGGTCATCATCTGTGATTGTAATGAGGTGCACACCTGTGAAGGCACCGTTAATAATGGAAAGGAAAACACAAGCTTTGGGACAATTACGTTGTCATGTAGACCATCAGGGATGTCCCTGCTCTTCATGTATATATATATATTTTAAATTTTATTTCAAAACCAATTAAGTTTTCACGGTTTTCACCTTCCCTATTCTGTGTTTGAACTGAACTGAACTGCATTATAGAATGTTTTTTCAGCGGGCTGCTCTCTAGCTCAGTTGATAGAGCAGACACTCTATGTGCAGAGGCTGTTTCATCATAGCACAGCAGCCACAGGTTCAATTCCACCTGTGTTCCTATACATGTCACCTCCCTGTTTCCTGTCAGTCTTCAGCTGTTCTATTAAAAAAAGGCATATGGGCCTAAAAGGAATTTTAAATTCATTAAATCTGCTTTAATAAATAGTTTTCATTTTTGGAGTTGGAGTTGTATCAAATTAGACTGCGATGTGGAGATACACACTCACGCCCACACATACTCACACAGACCAAAACTGCTGCCCAAGGGTAGGTTGACACTGAATGGCATTTTTTTAAAAGAAGATAACTTCTTCACAGTGCCAGCAACAACAAAAATTGTTAGGTTTATTCAATATATATATATGTATATGTCCTGCATGCACGCACAAACTCACCTTCATTTACACACACATACATAAACACACAGTTATCTTAAAATGAGAGTGTGTGGCTACTCCTCTTAGACAAGTCATAAATGCCTTGTAGCAGTCCAAACAAGAGACCCTCTTTCAGTTAGTCAGCCAGTGCCTGAAAGAAATGAGTAAACAATTACTTAAAGAAATGAAGGAGTCATGGAAAACCCAGTTCAACTATTTCATTTATGTTACTGAGAATATAGATATTAAGAACATTTTGATATCAAGTTATGTGACAGCAAAATTTTCAGACCCAGACTGTTTAAGATTGTATCACAATTGCACAAATTGCATGGAATTTGCAGCATGGCTTGGTAGAACCCTATATTATTGCCTTTGAAAGGTTAATACATTTTTACTTTTCGTATTGCAAATTTGAAAAAATAAAAAACAGAGAACACCAAAAATCCTTTAATATATAAATATTTTTATATTTGTAACACTTATGCAGTAACTAAGATTAAAAAAAATGTCATCTCTTATTTGTCACTAGACTTTAAAATCCACATGCAGACACACACACTCTCACACACAACAATCTTCAGGGCAAACACAAAGAAGGAAGTGAGGTCTTGCTGAAAGCTAAATTGAAACATCTTGCAGTCATGATGCCATGACTTGCCATTGTTTCCGTGCCCAAATAGTTGTAGCAGGAGAATAGGAGAAGTGAGAGGAGATTGAGGAACAAGGGGAGAAAGGAGGACCCTGCCACCCATTGGCAGGAGAAAGCGATAGGAGACTGATATTAGGCGGTCTGTTTTGAAAACTACTAGAGATCCTTTGCATACACACACTGTCTCTTTCCTCCTCATGCACACACCCTCCTTCCACCAGCCGCCACCCCATCCCCTCCTCATCCTTCCTCCTACATCCCCCCTCCCTGGGAAAACAGGGACAACAAATTAGCCTTCTTTTCTCTGCAGGGCTTGGGGAGGAGGACACTTGGACAGCCCTAAGAGTGTCCGTCTGGAGTTCCCATGGACCCCTCTTGCCCCTTCCCCTTTCAGCCGGCAAGGAAGCAGTCATTGTGCCAGCACCTGTCTCTGAGGAAATTGGTAAAAGTGACGGCTTTGTTAGCCATCACCATGACAACCTGGAGAAAAGAGTGGGGCCAGCTAGCAGGGATTGAGGAGAGAGGAGAAAGAGTAGGAGAGGGAGGAAGGGAGTTAAGGAGTTTGACAACGGCGTGGCAGTTGCTTCGTTTTTTGGCTTTGCAAGGAATCTGCGTGAGGATGCAGTAACTTGCTGTGCGTGTGTAGGTGGGGGATGGAGGGTGTTTTGTGTACATAAAAGCAGAACTTGGAAGTAATTACTAGTGAAGTCTTTCCATCCGTCATCCCTCTTCTTCTCCCTCTCCGTCATCCGTGTGGGTTGCACGTTGTGACATCCACCAGTGAATGAAGACAGCAGTTTGAATGGACTGAAAGCAACAAGGTCAGTCACATCGTGTCCAGAGAACATCCCACCCCCGGAGCAGGCAGCATACACTTTTAATAATTAGTTACCTCGCTGCAGCTCAGCTCTAAATATTCATGTGAGAGGTAAATGGGAAATGCAGAGACACCGTGTACATTGAAATATGGTCCATGACGCTTTTTGTGGAATCGAATGATGAAATGACTCATACAATGATTTATCATATTAAAAAAATCAGGAAAGCCAGCCATCATCCCTTTCAGTTCAATGTTGAAGCTGTGCCACAGCCTCCATTGAAAAAATGTACATGAAAAAAGTGAAGAAATGTTGATATCACAACATAGAAACAACACCGTACAGACAATCTTGTAAGAAGGATACAGTGCCCTGATAGAAAAGTATTTAATAAAAGACAGAGCGCACGAGAGAATAAAACAGTTCCACCTGCCTGTGTCCAGTGACAGAAGAGCAGGTAAGGAAAGGAAACACTTCCAGCAGACCAGCAGATGGTGCTCATCAACTGTTTCATGTGCAAGCTCCATCAACAGAGAAGGAAGAGTCAACAGAGGTCAAGTCTTAACATTTTAGTCCACATTTTTCACTAAATGAAAAGCGTTGCTGATGTTTTTATTAAGTAAATCTTCTATAAGAAATTTAAGTTGAATAATTGCATTATTTACTGACCTCAGTAAAGAACCAATCCAAGTCAATTGCGGGCAAATTAATAAAAAGAACTAAATCCAATTGACAATGTATAATTTGAGCTCATCGGTAATGACGTTTCCATCTTTATTATATGCTTATATATAATCAGACTAAGAGTTAACATCTAGTTAAGTTTATCCTTTTAAAACTAAACTTGAAACAAAATAATTCAAAGATGTCTTTTCAATCATTTTATCTTCCACTAGACCACATAGGATGGTTGTGTCCGTCAGTGTCTGTGTGTGAGGGGGGGCTGACCACATTTGATCCTATGATTGATGACCCACCCTCTCTTCCAAAAGTCTGCATATTAAGATGAGAGGAGAAACAACGACTTTAGTGGTCAAGGCCAGGAAACTGCCTTCACTCACATAACCACAATGGTGATTTTGACTCACCCACATGAATGAAGATCTATGGCTAGTCCATAAGTGTCTCATGTGGGCCAACAACTAATGGAGGGAGTCATATTTTTAGCTCTTGTTGAGCTGCCTGTGATGAAAGATGGGAAGAATAAGAGTGTCAGAGTCAGAGAAGCATCATTTTCTTTTGATAATGGGATAAAAATGTAAATTGTGGCCATAAATGAAATGATCCAGGACAATGCTACATTCGTCTCATTGCACCTAATTTTTTGGGTCATGTATGTCAGCATTAGACAGTTGGCCTCAGTGCAGCTCCATTAAAAGCACCAATTGATCTTGCTTAAAGAGGCTGGCATCTAAAGGGGTCTGATGATTATCACTAACTGGTCTAATCATTCTTCTAAAATCAAGCCAGGATTAAATCATGACTTTAAATATTTCATTTTTTTCATTCATACTGTCTTTTTTCATTCAAAGTTATTAATCTCAATACTAATTATTGTAATGGAACACATTTAAATTGCTTTTATGATTAAATGTTATCCTAATAAATGCCTTCAGCAGACCGACATAATCAACTTAAGTATCTCTGGTGTTATGTGGCAGGTTTGCAGAGGGAAGTGTTCGATACATTCACCTCACAGGGTCCCCTAAAATCCCTAAGAAAGAGCCAAGAATGAAGATTCAAGAGCTACTTATAGCTCATGTCATCAAAAGATATCCAACAATAGTAGTGTTTGGAAACAGCCTGAGCAGCTTGTATCTCAAATGTTGTAACTACTCTGTTTTATCTCCTCCACAAGAGAAAATCAAATGTGTCCTGCTACTCCTGCCCTGCTTCTTCTTCTATTTGTGAGTGTCATTTCAAATAGCATCTGTGAATATTGCCATATGGGAACCAAATGAATGTGGTGGGTTTATGATTGCCTTTAAAAGTGTCTTCACAGCTGTCCAGGGGATGTGATTTATCTCCTCCTCGACGTGAGGCATCACTACCTTCACTGAAAGAAAATACTCTCAACATCTGGAGCAGACACATTTATGGCTGTGCGTGTGTGTGTGGGTGTGTGTGTGTGTGTGTGTGTGTGTGTGTGTGTGTGTGTGTGTGTGTGTGTGTGTGTGTGTGTGTGTGTGTCTCATCTTCTTTTTGAGTCTTCTTCCTATGCAGAATGACAGTATGCCAGTAGAAGTCAGTTGAATATTTCCTCTCTCTGCATCCTACATTCCAAAAGTATATATATGAATAATTCATATTAATAAATAAATAATATTAATGTTTTTGTTTTGCATCCCTGTGTTTCAAATAAGGGTATGGGCTGATACACACACTGCATAAACATGCATTCCTTGGTTTATATTTCTTCAAATTATACTATTAAGAGCATTCGGTGGGCTTGTTCAATGCTATACCAAATAAATGCATCTGTATTTGTGGTCATTATTATCTATAATAATAATAATACATTTAATTTATAATGCACTTTACATTTGGATCAAATCTTGAAAGGGCTATCTTAGCAATTACCACTACAAAATAGAATCACAACGAATCAGTCCCGTCACTTCTCTACATTAAGCTCTGTTTCTGTGCTAGGTTCACTAACCCTTGCACTTCTTAGTTTGTTAGGCATTTCCATAACCTGGAAAACATATTGTCTACTTCACCTCTATCTGATTGTCTTAGTGGTTGTAAGAAAGACAATATTGTAACGCAGTGGCAGATTGAGGATTTCTCTAAATCCCCAATCTAATCTAAATAAAAGCAGCATCACCACAGTTATAAGAAATGGCAAGTAACAGGACAGGGGCAGCTCAAGGGTCGGTGAGATCTCACCTGGAGCTAATGGGCCCCGCTGCACCCTTCCTGGATCCGCCCATGCAGCTCTGTGAGGAATTCCTCGACTTGAGCTTGCTCATAATGTCAGCAATCTGACATTATGAGCGAGTATCGTTGTGCATTACTTCACAACGATAATGCGTATGTGGTATGTTGATGTAGAGCTTTAATAATATTTAGCGTCGTCATTGCCTGAGCTTAATGTGCAGTTATGCTAACGTTTGCTAATAAACGCCTGACACAATGTGTTTAGCTGTAGGTGATGACAATGACATCTGTTCAGAGGATATTTGGTCAAAGACCAAAGAATTTTGATCTTGGCCCATTGTTTCAAAAGCCTTACTCTAAATTGGAATCATCTGGACTGGATTAGATTTTGAAAGTGTTAATTCCAAAACCAGGATATGCGATACTGATCCTAAAAGATTGGAATATATTTGGTAATCCAATGCTACTCTGAATTGAGATCATGATATTTGGGGGTAATTTAAAAGGGTTATGTGGCGATAAGGATTACTTTGGTTACCCTGATCCCATAGGAAGGATAAAAAAAAGTGGGAGTGGAGATCTGTAGAATGAAAGACGAGCATAAATATTAGAGTAATACAACCCGCATCAAAATAATATTCTTTCTAAATGAAATAATTAGACAATGTGGGCAGTACTGCAAAGAACCCTTCTGAACAGAGTTCAGTATTTCCCTCTCAAACCACTACTAAACAACATCTCATTTCTGATCAACCACTATGATAGCATAAGTTATCAGTCCTAACGTTAAGGATGATCCGTTTACATCAAGTTTCTAAACAATGCTGATGTTTTCTGTTGAACTGAGATAAATGACACGTATCCCAACAAACACTATATTACTGTACTGTAAATGATGAAAAATGCCAAACACACCCATCAGCCGCAATAACAGAACCCGTAACTGGTATTTGAAACATCATACGTGCCTGATGAAAAAGATTCATCAGGCACAGCAATGAAAAGATAGATCGCAGAATCTGGTTAGTTCTTAAGATTTAAAAAAAACTGGGCAAGATTATGACAATAAACCAAACTTTTCAGTGCTTTCAATGCTAATAATCCACACATGATATTATTATGTCGATAAATCAAAGCAGATGTTTGGTCTCATGGATCTTTTGTTCATCGGGGCATCTGGTTGCCTTTTCACTGTTGATTAATATCTTTGTCTGAGTTCTTTTGTCTAGACTTTTGTGCAGTGATGATTGCCGTCTGTATCTTTGGCCCCTTGCATTCATTCAATCAATGAAGCTAATTATCCAAACAAAGATAAAATATACAATAAATACAGCTAAAGATGGAATTAAATGATATATTTATTTTATCAAATATGATACAATGGTGTTATCATGAATTATTTTGGCCTTTAAACTCATGAACTGTAAATGTAATAGTTTGACCTAACAACTAACAGAGTGACTAATTATCTTCCAGAGAGCCATGGAGGAAGTGTGGCGCAGAATGCAGAGAGAAAAAATACTTTAATCCACAAATAGCTATTAGGTGAAAGAGAAGACAAGATAGTTAATAGGTAAACTATTTCTAAAGGGAACAATTCAAAAAACTAAATAAATAACACCAAATTGCTCTTTTGTTTGCCAAAGAAAATTAAGTTCTACACAAAATTGGACTCATAGCATTAAACATCACACCTTGAGTCATTACAGGTAATCAGAGGCTGAGTCGCAATCGAGGTATGTATTGAGTCATCATTTTTGCTGCCTTGCAGCAACACTTATACGTAAGGTCATGTGTAAGTGTGAAAATCTCCACATATACGGTAATGTACCTGTGTGGGTTGTGATATTTAATAGTATCATGTTTTCCTCAGCAAATAACTCTTTCTTTTTATTTTATAGGGCCTCATTTTACAGTTCTTTGGGGATCTAGCACAGAGATTTGTAAAATGCTGGGGTTTTATGTTATGGTATTTGTTCCTGAATGACTTTACTGTTACTGGGTTATTACTGTTTTACAGCAGGTCTATACACAATTATACACAGATAAAGTGTCTCGTGTGTGGTATTATAAGCTATGACACTTGTATTCAGCTGTAAATTTGTAGAGTTCCACTACTATCCCGCATCTGCTCTTATTATTATTGCAAATGAATGGCTTTTCATTGCTGCGGCTTTGTTTGAATTGTTTTTTGTGTCTGAAGTTTTATATTTGTCGGAGCATAAGCATTCAAATATTAAACATCATCAATAATGTATTTCAATTCATAATGAGAACCTAAAAAGTGCTAACCAGCTTTAGGACAACCCTTATAAGGAAAGATCTGTTTAGGATAGCCTTTTCTCTGGCGCTTAAGACAGCAGTAAAAAATAAAAACCTAGATCATTACAGATATCTCTGCTGATCAGAGTGAAATATAAATTAAACAATATTTGGTTGTGTCTCCTGTATTGAATATGAAAAAAATACCTAATTTTGTGTTTATTGGAAATTGAAGACAGCTCATGTTGGGTCTTTGCTTTCATATGGGGTGTTTCAAGGCTGGGAACGCGAGGCAACAGGAGCTGGGCCCAAATCCAGAAGAAACATCAGAATGACATCAGTGATTTGTTGAAGAAATTACTGAAAGACTGAAAGAGTCTCAGTTGAAATTGGGTGGTTCAATGTACGAGAGGCTGACGAAGGATATTCAGGAGAGATTTCAGAGCAGAAATATTTATTTAAATAAGGTTTACATTGCAAATATATTAGATCATTTAATAAATTAAGGGCGAATCGTAGCCAGTATCTGCAAATCGAATTTTAAAATGTATTTGATGCTGGTTTATAACTGACAAATGTTAGTCCTTTTAGAAAGCTGGCTCTTCCTTTGTTTGTCACCAGTGCCCATATACCAAAATAAAAAGTTCTATTGTGTATATAACGTTTTCAAGCAACATGTTTTTGCTAATAGTTTAGTAAGCAGCTTGAGAGTGAAAATATCTACCATCTATGAAAGTATATTCACATTTTTTCTATTTCCATGTCGTGCCAAATTTGACGGTGATGCTGAAATTTTCTTCTTAGTTATTTGACTTATTTGACTTTGTCGTCAAACACGGCTCCAACGAACACCTTCATCCTTATCTGTTATTGTTAGATTTATCTCCATACGAGTCACGTGTCACAATATTCCCAAACAGCCGTGATTACCACAGACAGACAGAGTCCTTACTTATTTTTCTGCCTCCTCTCTTTTTCAAAACACAAATGTTTAATAAGAAAGCATGGGTGTTCCTTGGTTCGGCGCTGCCTCGCACACTCATGCATGGACCCTAACACAGACATCGCTGCTATCCACAAACACCTTAACCTCAAACCTCATGTGAGGTACAGACAGGACCACACATACTGTCTCATGCACCAAATGTTTGGAATGCTATAAACATTTATTTGAGATGAAAATACTTTTTTTTGCGTATGCGTATACGTGTATGTTTGTGTGCTTGTCTGCATGTGTGTACTTTGTTTTTGCTGAAAGACAAAAATAGTTTAACTACACATGTAGGAAGTCAGATAGAAAGTGATTAAACATGACCAAATATTTTGTGCGTGGTCTCCGTAAAGTGAGACAGGTTTGTATATGAAAAGAGCTAAGCCCATTTCTGAGTCAAAGCGTATGGCCTTGAAAAAACATTTCAAACGGAAAAGTGATTTACCAAAGCGTATGTGCTTTTAGACGTCTTGGCTTGTTTGCGATTATTTAGTTAGAGCTTGCAAGGATATGTTACCTTAGGATTTATGCTAGAGAGGGGTTCTTCCTCTGAATTTATGATGATGATAAAATGCAGAAGAAGAAAAACCAGCCATTTAATTTTTGCATATTAAAGTCATTACCTACCTCCTATTTTCTTCATCATTCATTATACTTTAACAATGTATTTTATTATTTATGTGTCCATAACTTTTTTTTTGTTATGAGTCAATAGCAAGAGATCCAGAAGTAGAACTCAGACACAAAAATGTTTCCAGAGGTCAAGAAGGTTTATTGTTGACCAGATGTCCTCAACTGGTGGCCTGCAGTCCAAAATGGAAACCATGAAAGGCTTTCATCCAGACCACAGAACAGGAGAAAAGATAGGCCTGCTCTTAACTTTAATTAACTTTTCTCATTTGGATTGGTAGGATTGCAGGTGTTTGATCCCTGCATGTGGCAGAATATAAAACACTATTTTTTGTCAATGATTGGTATCATTGGAACTTGCATTATTGTTAGGGGTTAGTTTAGATCAGACTCAGGTCTTTACATTGAAGAAGGGTTGATTTACTGAAAATCTCTTAATTTTGATTAAAAATCCTTTCTTATAGATGTTGATGTGATGATTTGCACTGTTGGGCTGGGTGAGACGGGACATCCGGACTCTTTAGCTCTGGTTAAAGAGTTTAAGAAAAAAAGTAGATTTCTTAGCTGAAAGACTGAAAGCTGGTCGAAGCGTGTTATCACAACTTCTGGGAGAGTGGAGCGAATAGCCGGCGTGTTTGTACTGGAACAGCTTGTTGAGTGGATGAGATGATCAGATCCAGGTACTTAGTTGGATCAGCGGGAGAGGAACCAGGAGGACCATACTCAGCACACACGTATACACACACACACACACGCATACAAACCGAGCCAGATCACATTATCTAAACCATTTCACTTGTAATAAATACTCGTACTCACAAATTCACTGAACAAAACATTTCAATAAGATGGAATAATATGTGATCGTCTTTGAGTTTAACCTGTACAACACCCTGCACAGTGGTGTATTTCATTGCCTCTTTTTCATTGCTGCTGTCACTGTCTCTTTCCAGCCTGCACTATACAAATGATATAGAAAAGCAGAAAATAAAATTAAGAAAAAAATGAATGAATAATAAGAGGCACTGTTGCTAAAGACAGTCAGATAGCAGGGTGGGAAGCAGAAAGAGTATGTGTAAGAAGGACTGTCCACTGACTGGGAGGTCCCTCAACCACACAGGGCAAACACTAGACACATACTTTAACAAATACACACTAAAACACACACAGAGAGACACATACACCATTACATATTACCCATCACCACTTATAGCTACTGTTAAAATGTTCTGATCAAATCATTATGTTCCCTCAATAGTTATCTCAAACAATTCAATTCTTATAGTATCCCTTATATTTGGCTTTTTTTTTATTTAAAATGTTTCCTTTGTGAATATATATTAATAAAGCCAAATCACCAACCTCCACATCAAACACATGAATGCAAAGGGGTCCATTCTGTAAAACATGAATATCAGACCAGCCTGACTGTGACTTTCTATTCTCATTTAAAATGCACGACTGTTGGACCATCGATCAAGCACAGACATGAATCGTATACAGAGACCATTACTTCCCCACTGACACTTGCTTTAGAGTATATTCAGAAATATTCAGTGTTCGAATATAAGATGACCAACTTTAATTGAAAAGCACACTAGATAGTAAGTAGGCCAATGTGGCAATGTGGAATTTGAGACAAATTGACAACACATTCAGTCAGAAAGTGAATCAGACACACACTTAGACAGACAAGCAGCTTAAAGAGAGAGAGGAGTGCCAGCACCTTGTGTCAGAGAACCACCCAGCTTTTCCCACTCAGGCGCTTCAAAACCAGCCCAAATATTTCCTGATTCAGACATCAGCTTGGCTCCCTGGTCATTCCTGCGTGTGGAGGGAAACTTGAGAAGAATAACCCAAATTGTGTTTCATTATGAAAAAGAATGATTTTTAAGATTTGTTATACAGATAGATGGCAGTAAAAGTAAAAAAATCTTATACCCCATTGTTCAGTGGCATTGCAGCGAGATACCTTTGTCCGTGGCTTATTCGTGTGTGTGTGTGTGTGTGTGAGTGCCAGTGTGTGTGTGTGTGAGTGTGTGTGTGTATGTGTGTGTGTGTGTGCCTGTGTGTGTGTGAGTGCCTGTATGTTTGTGTGTGTGTGTGTGCCTGTGTGTGTGTGTGTGCATTCGTGTGTGCGTGTGTGTGTATGTTTGCATGTGTGTGTGTTTCGGTAAGACCGAGTGAGAGCAGGAGAGAGATATATGTTCTACTGAGCGCACCTCTTAAAGGGAGGTTTCACACACACACGTACAAATCCACGCAATGCACGTTCACAAACACGCCTTGGCTTTTCTTTCTTTCTGGGTGGTCCGTGCTGCAAATGTTTATGATCTAAACCAAGCTAATCCAACTGGCTTGTTTCAGTGAATTGAGAATGATTTACAAGATGCAGCAGCCACAGGGAGGGAGGAGGAAATCAGGGGAAATCTTTGGGCTTCATTTGAAGTCACTGTGTGACTAGACCTGCACACTTGTCTGATGTCTGTTCTCATGCCTGTCTACATCTGTTTCTATCTCAGAGCTGTGGTATTCTGTGTTTGTACCCCCCACCTCCCCCAAACTCATTGCTCAGACGGATGTCTTCATTGGACAAATTATCCAGACTTTCAGGGGCTTTTGGCCTCATCATCATTCTCATCTTTTTATCCTTTTTTTAATTTCACAGACAAAATGGTGAAATAAAGTCTTGACAGGAATCTGTCACAGTCTTTAACATACACTCCAATGATAATGAACATGCCATATGAATAAGAAACTGACGCAATAGCAGCATCTTTCCAGTTCAAACACAGGGTGCAGCATGTGTTGGCAAGGCCTCCTCTAATGTTTGAACAGAAAGAGAAGGTCGCTGTAGTCCACCTATTATATCTTTCACAGCCATGTTTGCATCCTGTCATGCAAGCTTTCAGTGACACCAGTAAACTCAAGCCCACCTCCCCATTTAGTTGAATGCAGAACTTCTTGTTCAAATCACTTCTCTGTGGTAAATTACAAGAGCAGTAAACTCTGTGAGTGTTAGTAGTTTGGGTTGACTTTTATTGCAGCTTTGCTTTTTTGCCAGATCCCCTATTTTATGAAGAGAGAGGGATGCCACCTTCACACTGACAACACCTTCTAAACTAAGTGGGAGAGGAGGAGAAACAGAAAATCTTAAAAATGCTTTTTAAAGCTTAAGCACTGTGGCAAATATAATTTATTACACATGAATTAATTTAATTTGAGTTAAATTAACTCACTGTAAATGTATAAATATTTGCTGGACTCTTTTTTTCTTAAGGTTTTATTTTAAAACCCCTAAAACTAAACGCCGTTACCGTAGACTTTACTTTTGACAAGGTAAACAGCATTACAATGAAATTAGAGGGTTTATTTAGGTTTAATACTTTGGAATCCATGTTTAGGTCTATTTAATGGTGACCGCTGGCGTCATAGTCCTTACATACATATGTCAAGTTAATAAATAACTTAATAATAACTCAGATATACGTTACTAAATTGTGGGCGTACCTATTTAAATATTACACAACCAATTTTGATAGAATCATCTTTCTCTGTACTCCTCAATTACTCCTCCTCCAGATGTTTCCCTCTACTTTTGCACTTTATTCCCACCTCCGTTATTTCTTCCTCGCTACTTAAAGACCCTGTGTCCAGGAACCTGTCCCTTTTATTTTTGACTTCTCCTCTCATCCTCCTCCAACATTTCCAACCCACCAGGCTTATTTCTTCCATTATTATTTTATCTCATTATTCTGGCATCAGGCAACAACAGGGTGACAAGCCTATTTGTCTCTTTCTCTCCTTTTTCTCACTCCCTCTTCCCTCCTGTCTCTCACTCTCATGGGTTTGAGCAAGCAGCAACGAGCAGTCAAGCTCATCTCCTGGCCAGAGCAAACAAAACCAAAGCCACATTCCCCGAGCTCAATTTGCTGTTACGTCTCAGCTCTGTGAATTGGGAATTTTTAAGCTTGAAGTCTGGAGGAGTAGGTGGGTGGCTTCTGACTGCTTAATGGCTCACACATCTTTGTGCACCATAGAAGAATTATTTCTTCTATGTTGAAAAATGACAACAAATGTATGTATTTTAAACAAATCCAAATTGAAACATATGAATATTTATCCCCAATTCTTAATATAATCAGATACAGGAATGGCGTTACATATCACTTCTGATAGCGGTTTCTCGGTCGGGTGAGAATTATTTTTTTCTAAATTGACCAAAATGTTCAATGCTTATGTAATGTCAGCTGATGAAGTACAAATATATATTAATCATTATGATTTGGAAATGGTGTGTATATCCTTCAGAAGTTTTATCTTTTTTATAAAGCATTAGCATTATCTTATTTTATTTATATTGTTTGTTTTTTTTTCTCCTTTATTTGCATATAGTAGTGGTCAGCTGTTGTATTGACAGAAAACTTGTGACAGCCAAAACATTGGTTCATCATGGGTATACAATATGTATTATATGTTACACTCTGAGGTGGGAAGTAAACAAGTGAAAATATTAATACTGCTTTGCTTAGTATTCATTTTTCTGTACTTGAGAATTAATTTTTCTGACAACTTTTCACTTTTACTCCCTAAATTTCAATTACAAAAAAACATGCATAACACATAAAACAGATGATCCTTTGACATATCCATCAGGGCAAATCATATAAGACATATTAAACAAGTGACAGATGTAAGTTTTCAGGAGACAAACACCAGGCAAATGATTTGGGCCCCCCAAATCTTTTTTGTAAAAGGGACCTCCAAATTGTCAATCATTTTTGCACGTTTTGCAGTGGCAAATATAAACTCCCTTAAACCTTTCATGAAAGCACTGTACACCCCAAACACTGCCAACACCACAAACCCCCCCTTAGGGCCGTTCTAGCTACTGTCTGACAGCTGAATATCGTTAGCTCGGACACCTCTACAAGAAAAATGCAGAGAGGCTGAAGATTGACATGAAGCTTCCTGAAAAAGAACAAGAGGAAAAAAAATGCAGCAATGGATTTCTTTATCTCGGGTCCCTCAGAGTCTAGGATCACCACTGAATGAAAAACAGGGAAGACGGAACAGACAAGAAACATCGGCAAGAAACTCCAACTCTTTTTTAAATCCACTTTGTTTTTGTTTATTCAAGCTGAGTATTCTCCCTATCCATGAATGGCATTAAAAGAAGTCGAAAAAAAGTTGGTAAATCCTAGATGCCTTCAGCAAACTTTGCACCATGCTGCAAAAACTCTCTTACCAAGAGAAGGAAAGAATCGGCCTCAATGTTCAGAAGTGTTGGCAGTGAGACTAGAAGAAGTTGTGCCGCATATACTTTCACAAGACCAAACAGGTTTCATCTTACACAGACAATCAGGCTCCTATCCAAGAAGCCTTTTCAATATTGTTTATACACCTTTATCCCGTCAATCAGAATTGGTCATATCACTTGACGCTGAAAAAGCATTTGACACTGTGTAATGGCAATATTTGTTTACTAGCCTAAAAAATTCCGATTTGATTTTTGGATAAAAACTCTTTTATATTCCCCCTCTGGCCTCAGTAGTTAGTAATCGCCAACAATTTGAGTTTTCTCTTTCTGTTGAGGCACACACCAGTGCTGTAACTTATCTCACCTTCTCTTTGTCATAGCCATTGCACCTCTGGCCCTCGCCCTCAGACAACACAACTTGGCTAGATGGAAGAACCTTCCACTATCCTTTTCAGGCAGAGTTAATCTAGTAAAAATGAATGTCTTACAAAAATGTTTCTACCTTTTTCAAAACATCCCAATTCTTATCCAAAAAGAAATTCATTTAACTCATTGGAGAGGAGCATTTAATGGTTTAATTGAAATTGGTAAACCACACAGAGTTAAAAGAAACGCCCTCCAAAGGCCAACAAAACTAGCTGGTCTGGCTTTGCCCAACTTTGTTTTTTACTACTGGGCTTGTAACATAAATACAATGTAACAATGGTTAAATATAGACTTGCTTTGTAAGAGGGAGAGCTGGGTGTTAATAATAATATATAATATTAATAATAATTGAGGATACCTGTTGTCCGGTAAACTGAGGATCAATACTCTGCGCCCCAGCTCACCCACCTCAAAGCAAATCATTTTCTAACCTGATGGTCTACTTTAGAGTTAAAATTTGGTCACAATTTAGAAGACACTTCCATTTGCAGACAACATTGGGTCATTATCCCATTAACAACAATTATAACTTCTCTCCCTCTCTTTCTGATTCTATCTGAATTTGGTCCATAAAAGGCATTAAATCCTACTAACCTAAATCTTATTTTTTCAGATATCTTCAAATCGGTAGAGAATAATACATCCTTTCCTAACTCTCTGACTAACAACCCAGTTGACCAAATCATCCATCACACATTGCAAGAAGTCAGAAGTCTTTGGGAGAACTAGCTTGGGGAGGAAATGACTGATGACCATTGGGAGGCAGTGCTGAAATTGATACACACTTCCTCCCCTTGTACTAGACACAGTTTAATACAACTTAAGATTGTTTTATGTACTCGTTTGACCAAGGCAAGACTGGTAAAATAATGTTTTCCAAATATAGACCTTTCTTGTCCTCGATGTAAATATCAAACAGCAGACTATTAACATATGTTCTGGTCCTGCCCCAAACTCAATATGTTTTGGATTAACATCTTCAGGTACTACACAGGGATACCGCATAATGACATATCTCAAAATCCACTTAGTGCCTTATTTGGCCTGACTCCTGGAAAACATCCTGTCAATGGGAAAGCTCGCAAATTTATCGCATTTACCTGCCTGTTACACAAACGGCACCTTCTCATCTTTTGAAAGTCACAAACACCTCCCAGCTTCACAAGATGGATTGAAGACACTATGCACTTCCTAAAACTTAAAAATATCAGATACATCCACAAAGGTTCTTGTCAAAACATTAAGAACGTCTGTACCCCTTTTTGGAGTACAAGCATACAGACACCTCTGAACCGGGACGAGAAGCAAGTTAAGTAGAAGTGGAGCGGAGTGAGACAGCATTTATATTTCCTTAAATTAAAATCAAATGAATATTATATGATAAAAACATGAGGTTCAGTTATGTCTGACAAAAAACAGCAGATAGAAATGTCTCGAAAGGTCTGCTTTTCGTCTTTATAGTTGAAGCTTATACTTTTTCATTTATACTTAAATAAGTTGAATCAAAACTTGTCTTATGGAATCTTGTTTTACACAAGTCCTTACTTGTACTTGAGTGAAATAGTTTTGTGTACTTCTACCACCTCTGGCTTTATTGCTAACGAGAGTTCTGACTCAACATAAGATTACTAAAAACACAAATTTGTTTGAAACCATTGCCAAATAATTTGAACAGTTAAAAATAGTGTGGTTGAATTATGTTCTTGTCCCTGACTTTCTTCTTAGTCTAGATGTATGTAAGAAGTTATACTAAAACTCAAATGTGACTTAATAAATACATTTTTAAAAGTATTGAAGAAGACTTGTGCATTCATTAGCTTAGATTTTCCTAAAACTAGGACCAGAGGATTAAAAACAACAACAAATAAGTTGAAAAAAGTCTCACCATCTTGAAATCTCTAACTTGGAAATTTAAAGACAGGACTGTGTTTTAGTTGTTATTTTAGTTGTTATTTTATTTAAATGTATTACCCCACTAATGGGGTCATGCCTTTGCTGGTATGTGTACATTAGCAGAGTAACTCAAAAAATTATGAACAGATATTGCTAAAAAAGATTGTATCAAGGCATGAGATGATTTAAGGATTCTGATTTTGTTAATCCAGACCACAATCTGGATTAATACTTAATTCAAATGATTAATTTCATCACTGTGGCATATTGGCAATGACAATATCTTATTTTATTTTATCTAATTTATTAATTTGTTTGTTTCTCTTAACTTAAATGGATGATGTCCTCAATCTTTAGACCAAAATTCTAAGATGGTATCCCCATAAAATCTACCACACAACCATGTATGATCTTGATAAGAGATCTGGTGATCCAGAATATCAGAGTGCTTAAATTCATTGGACCCTTAGGACATTTGTAAGTGTGAGTCAACAAATACCTTGCAAATATCGAACTGTTAAGTCTTAGATTTTTTTGGGAAGTGGAAATATGTGACTTTAATGGACATGTGGACATATTTTAAGGGTCAGACTATCATGGTATTATTTCTTTCAGGCGCAATTGCATTATGGGGTGGTAGTAGTCTGTACTCACTGAATATATAACATCTTTCAAATGACTGATTTTCAGTGTTCTGATTAGATTAAATGGTAATTGAGAACATCCTGTGATCAAGATGACATTAACACATTAGTTTGTTTTGCCTGTTTTTGTTGATGTGCGCCTTATGATCAGTTTCTTAGATCTATCGCAGACAAAGACACAACACTAGTGTGGACAGTATCCTGTACCGCGCTGTAAAACGTTGTAGGAACTATTTTACGGAGGACGTAGTTTCCGACCGGGTCATATTTCGCCGACGTACTTAGGTGTCATCATACGATGCGAGCCGTTAGTACATTGAACGTGAAATCTGAGAGATAATTAAACGAGTATATTGACATTTGCGTGTACCACTTATCTGAATGGGTATTTACTTTACAAGGGACGTTTGCAACTTCTTGTGAACTATTTCTGAAGGTGCTTTATCGTTTGTGCTCTGCACTACTCATTAGCCAAGTGCTAACAAAAGTGACAGCAACGTACTTACATGCGTTTACCATTGCAGTCATTGCAAGCGACATCTCCTCAATAACAGGTACCGTCATCTATTTTTTCTAGACTTCGGTGTGACATTTTTACCTTATGGTTTATGGTAAAATGTTGTCGTTTTATTTGGCAGAGTGCCTGGACGATATTCTTGTGTCAGATAAGACCGGTGTCGTTTCTGTGTTGATGACTGAAGTATTACTTTATTTTGTCACGTTATTACATATATATAGATAACGTCAAAACCACCGGCTTGATGTGATCTAGGTTCCCCCTTTTGATGCCAAAGCATCTCTGTACTTTGTGTCCTGTGTCCTGACACCCTTCAGTCAGATCTGTCATTAACCTATTTGCCAATTAAAAAAACAAAACAAAACAAATTGCTGTCTTTCCTATACAGTACTATTGAGGAAAAAGATAAGTTATGTCTGGGTGCCCAAATGGCTTAGGCAGTTCATTTATTTTCTGTTCTAGCTTTTTTAAATGTTTTTATTATTATTATTTTTTATGTTTGTTTTTTTTATTTTTAATCTTTCTTAGTGTTTTATAATCTGTTTTTAACAATGTTGAAATGTTTGGTCTTTGTCGCAATTTTTTTGATTGTTTGTATAAAGCCCTTTGAATTGATCTGTTGCTAAAATATGCTATATTAGTGAAGTTGCCATGCCTTCTGTTGGATCAGATAACACTTTGTTCCCAATTTTCATCAGTGATGCTTTGGCAACCGAGATCCCATCACAGACTTGTTGTCTTTCCTTTCACTGCAGACCGAGAAAACCCAACTTGACCTGCAATTAGTCTTGCCATCTCAATTTTGCCCCCTGTCAAAGCACTCGGACATTTTGCCGAATTTCCTTTTTTTGAACATGAATATTGTAGACAAAATGTTCACATGCTTCCTTAAATTTTCGGACCCACTCATAGGTGTCATTGTCCTGTAATAATCGCTGATGTTCCAACTTCGTCTGTCAGTGCTTATGATTTTGTTGCTGATCAGTGTATATTACAGCTGTTTGTGAGATTTTCTGAAGTATGTTACATGTTCTGCAGTTTGTATTAATTCAACACATTTACTACAAGGTATTTTATGCCCTCAATGTGTCCTACATTAGGTTTTTCTTTACAGACTATAGCAACTTTTCATTTGGTCACAATAAAATATATAATATATTATCATAACTTAGTCATGTGTAGAAGAGCTTATCTTTTGTAAGATAGTCATATATACAAATTATGCAACAATTGTGAAGCTATCCACTCATAAGTGTGTTTACGAAAAGCATTTGCACACATATTAATATAGGTTGCGGTCTGTCATTTGAATTTGACTCTATTAATCCTAATATTTGTCTCTTTCTCAGGCCTTCCCAGCAGATATTATGGAGCTCCAAGCTGTGTTGATGGCGGCTTGCGGCGGTTCTCGTATGACTGATCTGACATACAATACCCCCAAAGCGATGCTGCCTGTTGGAAACAGGCCCCTCATTTGGTACCCACTGAATCTGCTAGAAAGGGTGGGCTTTGAGGGTAAGCGATTAATTTTACCTTTTAATACTCTTAGTATTACAACAACTATTATCCCGTTACCCATCTTCCTACCTCAATTACTTTTATCTATACTCCTGGATACTATAAAAAAAAGTCAAATTCATGATTTCCGATCAAATGAAGATTTGGTCTATATATTTACTATGCCGAATACTGCTTTGAGCTTTAAGAGCCATGAAAAAAATAGAAAAAAATCAGTTTTCCTTTTTCTCATTACAAGATGTTTTTTTTCCTATATAATTATACATATAATTAGTATGCAAGAAGTTGATTGAAAGACTCATTTTACAAATTAAATGTTATTTTAATTTATAAAATGATGAATGAAATAAGGATTCCGATATTGATGGTTATGGCTGCATGATATTGATGGTTATGGCTGCATGTGAAATATTAGCCCTCCATCTACACTGTGTGTGTCAGTGGCTGGGTTGGAGACCGTCGCTCAAGTGAACCAACATTGTCGTATTGTTTCCACATATAATATAAAGAAATAAAACTTTTGCCATTACTTCAGTATAAGTTACAGTGGTCCTGTTGGAAAACCTGGAAGAAAAGTGTACAGACTTAATTTCACCATCATGGAGAGATGACTACTGAGGGAAATGATATGATGATGATGATATGATGATCTACTCAAAAAGAATGAACTATTAACTGATTTATTTTTTTGTTATAAACAATGTGTTGTATATGTAAAAGTATTGGTCCAAAACCCAGAGATGGCTAAAAAAACAGTTTTTGTTTCAATTTGGTAATTTGACAATGAAGTAACAAGGATAGGATGCTGGAGAGAAATGTACAATCGAAACTATTTAGCTGATACAAAATTAGACCTGGAAATTCCTAACTGCGATTTGAATAAAAACAGGTTTTATTTTTGGCCATTTGAGTTTGAGACTATCCAAGAAAATACAAACTGCAGCTCTTTACGCAATTGCTATTCATATTGTATTAATTATTTATTATGTATGTCCTATTGTCTTGATAAATCGCAGAGTTTAATGTAGTTGCAATTTCATGTTTCCTTTAGTTACCTGGGCATGTTTGAAACACAAGTAGCTGTTTCCAGCCCTAAAAATATAGTATACGAAAGACAGAAATATGTTTAGACTAGAAAATTGGCATGGTAAACTGTTTCTTGAACTGCGGTCAACTTTCTTTAAATATGAAGTATTAATAAACTAAATTATGATTACTTATTCAATTCATGGTCAGTAGAAGTAAGTCTCTTTTGCAATGGAAAATGCAGACAAGGACGCTTAGTCCTTATGTCGACCAAAATAGGGCTACCCTTTCAGTGCATAAAACATTGAGTGTACAACTGCTGTGCTTTTCTAGACATACTTTCACCAGCTTCTCATCAGATCAACAGCCATTGTCAGGTGTACATATCCTTTCAAGATTTACAGTCCAGATATTTGCCCAGATTTATGCTGCAACTTGCATTGAGTCCAGGAACTCTTGTCATATAAAGGGATTTTTTCCACTATGCTGTTCTTTGCCAGTAAACAGGGATGTTTGCTATAAAAGCCCGTAGGTCCTCACTAGCCTAAATAAAACTAGCATTCTATTTGTAATCATTCTGTGTGGCCAGAATATTACTCAGTGCAGTCAACTAGCCAAAGCACTGTAATTTAATTTTACTAGACTGACACAGAGAGAGGGAACAAATGCCCACTTGAGAACATTTTAATGCAACAATCTATTTAAAGCAGACAGACACTGAAATGCACTAGATTCATACAGTGGTTGTCATAAAGTGGTTGTTGCCAACTTAATAAAAAGTGATGTAGTGGTCCTAAAGTTTCAGATGATCAAATAGAGAAAAAAGTATGTTGGTTTCAGAAAATGTGTTGTAGCTCTCTGTGAATAAGAATACGACATATGGGTCCAGATTGGAACACTTTAAGAAATTTCATAATCAGTTATTTTAACTACCACGTTACAACTACAACTACATGGATTCCAGTATGAGAATGTTGGAAGGAATTATGTATAACTTATGTATTAGACTTAAGAGACACTACTAAGAGAAGAAAAAAGAAACTCTGCAGATGTCTATGTGTGTCTCATATGTGTTTCATGTCTACTGGGTTGTCAGAGGTGATAGTGATCACCACCAAAGAGGTCCAGAAGATGATGAGCACAGACAGTAAAATAAAGATGGACGTGAAGATGAAACTCGATGTGGTGTGTATTCAGGAAGATGCAGACATGGGCACTGCTGATGCTCTCAGACACATCCAGCAGAAGATAAAGGTATTTTTTCTTTGGTTGTTTAATTCCCCTCTTATGCATATCATTTATATTTACAATAGTCAGTAAGTTAATCATAATAATACAAATAATCCTTATTTCATTCATCACATTGTTATGCATACTACATGCATGTATTTGTACAGCATCGTGAAATGTAATCTCTACATTTGACCCACCCCTGAGGGAACAGTGGACCGCCTCTGTTAAGAGCCCTGGGAGCTTGGGTTTCAGGGTCTTGTTCAACGAGGCACGGCAAGTGGTTCCAAGGGCTGGGGTCGAACCCCAAGTTTCCCGATTCGTAGGATGACCGCTTTACCCACTGAGCTAAATCCGCTTAGATTTAAATTAGACTAGAAAGTAACTAAAACACAGGTGTAAAATAATACGAAAGACTGTTGGCATTGAGTTGTGCATTTGACCAAAAAATAAGAGGACTTGAGTTACCCATAGAACTAAGAAAAATAAATTCCCTATTTATTTGTTTAATTTAAATACAATCAAATTCTGTTTTCATGAATTGAAAATCAATCACCAAGTGATAAACCAAATTGGGCATAGAACATTTATAATATAAATGAATCTCAACTGTTTTAATCAAATTGTTTGTAAATTAATCAACTCACTTGATAACTAAGTCATTCACTCGCCTTTTCCTTTAGTATCTATTTTTGCCAAAGTATTTTCAATGTTCAGTATTTAATGCTAATAAATTAATTAAATAAGTTTGATTAAAATTAACATCTAAATATTGCTTTGTTATGTGGTTAAAAGTTAGAGCCCGAAAATACCCGATGCCAATGCCAATGGTCATGGTTTTGTGTGTTTCACAATCAAAAACACCGTTTTCTTGTGTAACATCAGCCTCTTTCTAAGAAATTGTAAAGATCAGAGGTAGAAAAATTACAGATTGGGGGGGTTCATGTGGGTTTATTTGTGTAATGCTGGGTGATGGTCAAGGCTGCTGAGGTCCCTCATTTCACCTTCTTAAAATGTATTCAAAAACGTAGAGGTACACAGATTTACACATGCTGACATGATAACTACAATCCACAACTCCAATTTCCAGACTCCCATTGTATCCCTCCCTTCCTCTGACTCTCTCTAAACAGATGAGGTAATTGTTAAGACTCAAACTACCTGTGCTGCCAGTTAACCTGGTGCACCATTTATTCTCATCCTTAAGTCATGAACATCTGGGCAATATTTGTGTATGGGTGTGTTGGGGTATTTGTCATGCCTCTGAATATGTCATGGCTCTGACTTACCTCCCGTGACCATGACAACATTATTGTAGTATAATTTGTGATCAAAAACATTGATGTATTTTTAAAGAAATTGGTTGGGAAACGCTAAATTGGTTAGCTAAATTAATAAAATTATATCAATGTCTGACTGATATATTGATCAGGGCTTTTAAATTATGGCTTTTTTTTTTGGTGTGTGTTTAAAGATTATTTGCTGTGGTCTTTGAATGTGTCTGTATAGAAAAGTTTTTTATTAGATGCATTTTATAACCACACACTCCCTTAAACAGGACTAGCTCCAGCTTGCTACCATTGAGAATAGCAGAGTTCCTAATCCTTTGAGCAGCTAGCTAGATTAGGGGCATTGAGTTACACACACTCACCCACTGGAGAGTGATGAGTGAAGAACTGTAACCATGGCTTGCCAAATCCCAGCACAGATATCATTTAAACTGCCAAAGTGGTGCATGAATACAGTGTAGACACGCACAAACTCACTCATCTCTTCACACAAACACCCTCATGTGAGGGGATTTAGTGTAACCTATCAAACAAAATACTTACAGGAATCAGAATACACTAAGTGATGAGAGTAGGTCATTCCTCTTGATTATTGAAAAGAAGGATTACATGCAGCATATTTTATTTTATTTGCTCTTCAAATAGTGAAGTTCCACAAAAGCGGAGGGATATACCTTATTATTGCTTGGGTCTTTCACAAGGAGCCAAACGAGTGAAAGGAGTACTTAACTTGCATTTTTGCATTGCATGCCTAAACCCCGTTTGACTTGTTAACACACTTCAGGCTTAAACACATGGCAGAATAAGTGTATTCAGACAAAGAAAGAAAAAACAGTATATACTTTTGAAGTTTCATCTTTTCATTCATTCATTTTCATTCGACCTTTGTTTAAACTCAGAAATACATTGAGGAAGAGACCTCATCTGCATTACAGTCTAGTTTACAACAGTAGTGAGTTGTAGTACTAGTAGTAGTCAGACTTAAGATCTAAACTGCCCTAAAGAAGACATTTGGTTTGCTGCAAATTATCCCAAGTTGCAGGCACACAATAAGAAAAACTTGAGTTGATTTTAAAGATAGTTTGGTGTTTGTATAGACATAAAAAAAGTTATGGGTTTGTCTCATACAACGATGTAGAAACTATTTGATGATGATGAAAAGGTTTTCAGAAAAGCTTATAATGAAAAAATGGCACAGTTACCAGGCATAGTTTCCATTGTTAAATGAGTTGAGATGTGTAAACAGTAGTTTGGGATTGATGTCAGCCACCACAGGGACGTGTGTATGTGTGTTTGTGTGTATCAGTGTGTGTGGTCCTGACCTGTCCAGTGATCCTGCCTGTTGAAAGGCCAAAGTGTCTGTGTCTCTCCAGCTGACTCCACTCTGCTCTCGCATGCGTGAGGCTGCGGCTGTGTGAGGCGATTCTGCAGATTCTCTTTTTTTTTTCTCTCTATTTGTGTGTATGTGTGCATACTTGTATGCCCTGTTTCCGAACATGTGTGCAAGCTTGCTTGTGTGTGATAGTGACAGGAGAGTTGAAAGGCCTCGCAGCCTCCGTGTCAGTGGATCTCCTGCAGACACCTCCAGCTTGGCTGCAGCTGCTTCCTGTCGCCAGGTCCAGACCAGGTTGTGGTGGGAGTCACCTCCATGTCAACCACACGATCTTTGACCCCACTGATACTAGTTATCTCCACACACACTGATACATAGACAGAACTGTTTTGGCTCCTCAGCATGGAGCCTGGGGTTCAACCCTTAAAAAATCATGCAAAAATCGTTTGTAGTTTCTCCAACAATCCCAGTTTGAAGTGTTAGGAATCTTTCCGTTATTAATTATATTATTATAACCATTATTATAGTTATAACTATTATTATTTATTATATTTTCCTGAGTATTGCAGAACCAGTTGAAAGTACATAGAAAATTCTGTTTTTGTTAGAATTTACAGTTGCAGTGGACTGCCAATGTTTTCTTGAGTTTCTTGATTTGTTGCTCATCAGGATCAATGGTTGGTTACTGTTTTCTGAAATAGCTAAAGATTTATTGTGTCCCATGGACTTTGTTTTAAGTCAATATAAAGATGGGTTTTATGGAATGCTTTGAATTTGAAAGATTTGCAGTATTTCATTGATGAGAAACGAACGTTAGATTTTTCCTCCCATCCTCTCTTTTCTCTTCAGTGTGTCGTGCGTTCCCCCATCTAACTTGAATTTTTATACTTCCAATGTGCAATTTTTTTCATTTTAATGATACCGGTTTTTGATTCGTCACAAAAGTTTTCTCCTTATTTAATGCACACCCCTCCTCTCTTCACCATTTATTTTCCCTCTTCCCTGTGCTATAGAAAGAGTAAAGATGTCTCTGTCATTATGGCGGCTGGTGCTAATGGTAGGATTAGTTCTCATGCTGACAGCATTCGTCAGTGGACAGACAGATGGATACCGCACACAGATACACCGAATGTTGGCGCACCCGCATGTAAACACGCATACACATATACAGACATGTTGCATCCGTGGGGGTGAGTTAAAATGACTGAAATAGGCTGTGTGCTCTCCCTCACTGTTGGTAGAGTAAGTGATATGTCTGTGGAGTCCACAAGCTGTATACTGATGTACAGTTTTAAACATATATTGGTTTATAGTGTATGACGTATTGAAAATAGTTTGAGCAAAATTTATGATGGAAAACTCTGGAGGGTCAAATCCTTAATCCCTTTTTAAGCTATTTGATTTGATTTTATTTAAGTTTTGCAAATCAAGTACTTTAATCCTTGTATCCCTTGAGTCGTTGTGATGTTAGAGCGGTGATGTTTTTTAATCAGTTCATAGAAATGTACTCAAAGCCAGATGGCTTTGTTCGTTGTTCTTGGTAACAAGACGGTGGAAAGTTATTTGTGTGACTTTGTGTGACTTTGTGTCATTTTGTGCCAGAAAAACTATGGTTAAATGTACCTGACGTGGATACAAACATAGTTTGATATTTGCAAAGTTTTAGGTGACCATGATTTATTTAATTTTCATCTAACATTACAACTAGAGGGGATCAAGATTTCGAAATAAGAACACAAATAATGTTATCTTAATATTCCAGATAAACCAATATTCCAAACATCTTAAAATGAATGTCTGCTAATGTTTATAATTTAAGAGATACATTTTGTGTTTACTCAGGTTGCCTTGTTTTATCTGAATTCTGTTAAAGAGCCGACGCTGAATGAGTGACATACACAAAAAAATAGAAGAAAACATAGCACTAAATATATTTTTACAAAAACATATGAAATGTCATACACAAGCATGTTCTTCCAAATACATTTTTTTCGAACCAATACTTTCTATACCAATTCTAACCAATTCCAAAATATGTGTTTTTGAACATTTGAAAATGTTAGTGCCATCATTGTCAGAAGGCCTGGCCCAGGGTAAACTATTTGTAAGGCACGAACATATATACTGCCAATTAATGTAATATAACTCTGAAAATAAACTGTAGTATTAAATGTAAACATTTATGATGTGTCTGAAGTTACACAGGTCACTGCAACCATTTGCCCGATCTCAAAGTACTAAAATGTTTGGTAAGGATTAGCTGTGATATTTATGCAGCTAATTGGGGGATAAGATAACTCGTTCTTAAAATTTTCACAATAAAACACTTTCATACAACGGAAGTGTATTTGGGTTTTTTTGTGGAAAAGACTCTCAAAAAATGTCTAAACCTTTATTTAAGAACTGCCACTGACTTCCAGTTTTCTATGTGGCTGGCCTTTTTTTTTTTGTTTGTCACAACAGCTCTCTCTCTCTCAGTCACTCTCATATACCATATATGCTCTTTTGGTTTGAGGTCCTTATGTTGAGCATTGTTGCCACATTAATTTATTTGTACACTACATGCATGCTGTGATGACTTGTGAGTGAACAAAGCTCAGTTTTCTAAACATGTCAGGACCCTTAAGCTGAATTTCATGCTGCATGTGGATGCATGCCGAATTTTGTTTTACACATCTTTTAATCAATCCAGGAGGGAACATACTTGTGATGAACATTTTGTTGAAAGCTGAAATTCTCTTGATTTGGCAAACAGATCCAGTTTGTTGTGAATACATTTTCAAATTTTTTTCTCTCTTTTCTCTGCCCAACCCCCTCTTCAGACGGACATCCTGGTGTTGAGTTGTGACCTGATAACAGACATGGCGCTTCATGAAGTGGTAGATCTGTTCAGAGCTCACGATGCAACGCTTGCCATGCTAATGAGCACAGCCCATGAATTCACAGAGACAGTCCCAGGGCAGAAGGGCAAGAAAAAGACAGGTAACGGACGGGGTTGAGGATGCCAGTGCTCGTCTAGTCTCGATGGATATTATTGTGATACTAAAATTTTGCGATGTTGTATGTTTGTATGTTGTGTATTTCATTATGACATATTGTGGTATCGCAACTTATTCCTCTTCTTTTTTTTTGCACCTGGACAACTGGATGTTTCATTAAATCAGATAAAGTTCTCAGTCTTTTCATCACTTTGTATTGGTTTATACCGGATCTCCAAGCAGACAGAATGACTAACACATCCAAAAATCTTGTCATGACAGAAATGCTTCTGCACTTGGAAAACTGTCTTGTTTGTATTACAGTCCAGTCCGACTTAATTGAATGCAAATGTGTAAGCTACTCTGTTACAGAATTTAAAAAAATACAAGTTGTATAAAAACAGCAACTATGCAACCCACTATAAAAATTCACCATCTTTGATGTCCTCGCATCGCAAGTTCCTCCCTACCATTGTCCTCATTCTGATTTGGCTTTTTAAAATATCACGACAGCGTCAAATGCTTTTGTTGCCGTCTCTTGAGTAGTTAAAAAACATCTTTTTTTCCACTATGATGTCTAGGTTGTCTGAAGTGGGTTATGTACAGTGTTGATTTCTTAGCTTGCTCTGAATTTGAAGGTGACATTCTCAAGATAAATGTTTCCAATGTTGAAGTGCTTTTTTGAGGCGCTAAAATAGTGGTTGAGGACAACATTTGCAGTCCACAACTAACGCAAACTTCTGGTAGTTGCATCTGAACTTTAATATTTGTATTACAGAAGCACTTCATATGACACTCTTCTGTGTTATAGCCATCTTGTTAAACATCATTGTTCTTTCATTGTTAAAAACCCCAAATAGACCCTCGCATTTCTTTAAAACATGGGTGGCGGACTTGTTACTGCTTGTAATGCCTCTTTCTTTCCTGTAATTCTTCCTTCGTTTCCCTTCCTCTCACACCTTAGGTGCCATCTTCACCGCCCACATTAGGGGAAAGGTGGCTTTGAACATATTCAAGCTCATCTTTTCAAGTTATAGAATAAATGATCATGATACTTTGTCTTTGTGGTGATGGATTATGGCCACGCATGAATATCACAATATTGTGCTGTATCGTTATTTAACAGTGGAGTTAACTTTGTTAGGTTAAGACATTTATTACAACTCTCTGACTATAAATATTATGTAAGTTTCCATTGTATTTATTTCAGTGAAGCTGTTCTTGTTTATCATGGTGTTATGCAACTCCCAATTTTCCAAATGTAAAAGGAAACAGATTTCCTCATAAATTATAGCAAAGGAAAAGTGTTTTAGAAATGTACTCAATGTGTAACTTACAGGTAGCCTTTATTAGATTGTGTTATTCTTAAATATTTTGTTTGTTTTACCAGCTGAGCAGAGAGACTTTGTGGGAGTTGGTGGCTCAGGGAAGAGGTTGCTGTTCATGGCTAATGAGGCAGATCTGGAGGAGGGGGTATCCATTAGGAAGTCTATCACGAGGAAGTAAGTAATTTAAAAATCCTGATTGGTGGGTTCATCCAAAACATTTTATTTTATCTCTTTCCTCTGTTAGCATTTATCCGTCCAGATTATTGTGCCTGAATTTGTCAATGTTTTGAGGTCTAAAATTCTGAGATATCTTCATCTGAATATGTTGTCACTGAATACGCATTTTCGTTTCAGGAAATGCATCTCCGAAATCCTAGTTCTAAATAGTTTTCATAGGGAGTATTTCATCGGTATGAACTTGTGAAAATACTTCAAAGAAATCTTTAGATATCAGTCCTGTAACTTCGTGGTAGCTTATTGGCCAACTATATTATTGATGTCCATTTGCCTGTTGATCTGTAATAATTTTTGTTGGCTTTCGCTTCAGCATATGGACTTTTTTCCAGTTTTTTATTTATTTATTTATAGAAATGTTCAATTTAATTTTCAGCGAAACAATATTTTTAAGGCAGGCATCATCTATTCAGCATAATATTAAACTATAATATATATATATGTATATATATATATATATATACATATATATATGTTATTGCATCATCAAACTTAATAAGGCGTTGCATATAAGTTGTTGTGCCCTTCAATAATAATTTTATTACAAATTTTATTTTTTGAGTTTTCTATGGTAATATTATTCTCAAGTGACTCTGAAGTTCGGTCATCTTCTCAATATATCAACAACAACATACACTGATTTAGGCTCACCAAAGAAATGGAGGATGTCAAATGCTGTTGCATTTATCCAGTTTATTGGGGGGGATGTGAATAAATGTTGTCTCGAGATGACGAGATTGTAATCATGGGATCTAGCCTTTCAACAACAACAACAAGATACACACTCATCTATGCTAGTTAACTAATTTGTTTTTATTTAAAATTTTAATACAACCGTTATCTGTGTATGGTTGGTAAGTGCATAGTAATATTCAAAAGGAGTAACTGTATTTGAGATAATACTCTTTAATATGTAGCTCAACATTGATCTAATCAGTCACTTTCTTTTTAGCACAACTCTGGTTTGCAGTTAGGGGAGCATATCCTTTTTTTCTATTGTTTTAGGCCAAAGGTTCTATTATTGGTGTGTGGGATTTTTGTTACAGGAAGAGTACTCGAGGTAGATTTTCGTTTGTGTGTTAAAATGCATGTATGTGTGAGAGCGGGTGATTTGGGAGCTCGTAAATACTTCACGGAGCCATAGCCACTGTAAATTCTAGCCAATAAGAAGGGGGGCACAGCAGCTGCTTGCATGCTTCTCAGCACAGGGAAATACTCAATATAGACACATTAGGAAACTTCCAAACCTGCTGAACCACATTGAAATTCTGATAAGCTTTAAAGCACAACTGATCATATATAGACATAATAATAATAATAATAATACATTTAATTTATAATGCACTTTACATTTGGATCAAATCTCAAAGTGCTACAAAGCAAAAGCAGATAAAAGCATCAATAAAAAAATAAAATAAAATAATAACTATACAAAAACGTGACCAAAAGCATTAATGTTAATTACAGTTATAGGCACACATACATGGCACACAACCAATAAAATAATTTCTTAAATCCCAAGATGATAACAGAATACATTTCTGGATGTCTGTATTTCAGGTATTTGTCTTTTTTTTCCAGTACAATTCATGAAGAGGTCCCTCTCTTATCAAATACCATAGATGTAAATTACAAGTGTCTTCCTCTGCAAGCGTAATTTATTAATGCACACTGCTTTACTCCAGAAATATTTTTATCTGTCCTAGTCCATCTGTATGTAATCCTTTCATGTTCTGAGCATATTTGACCAGGCAAACATACTAGCTCCACAAAACATAATACATAAATGCCTTTGATATTTTTGATTTTATTTATACTATTTTTGTTTTGTTTGGTCTCCATGGAAAACGTATGATGTTATTTAAAGTTGCACCTATTGATATTAAGATTTTTCTGCAAATCTGATTTTTTAAAATTTTTCCATAGAAAGATGATTTTTAAATTACTCTGATTTTTGCCGGTCTTAACCATAGAATTTATCCAAACAACGTACACTAGTCAATTTTCCCCAAAGAAATGGAAGATATGTCATATACTGATGGATTTGTCGGATAATGTTTGGGAATATTTCGGAAGTATGTCATCCTTTTATAAACTCTTTAACAAACACCTTCTGATTTTGTGCAGAGAGTTTAAGAAAAAAACTATTAATTGTCCACTGTTGTTTCTTATTTAGTCTAAGTTAAAAATCTTTCTTTGTCTCTGGATGTTTTTTACTTCTTTGTTACTTCATCTGTTCCTAATTCTATGCATCCCTCCATACAGCCATTATTTCGTCCTTCATCCTCCATATCGTGTACAACTCTCTTTTCTTCAGTATACACATGGTTGAGCTGTATTCACTGAAAACATTTGGCACAGGTGAGATTGTTGGACCAGGGAATTGCATAAATTCTTTGATCTGTGTCCAGGAGAGTTGTTCCACATACATTACAAATCCACCTATCAGAATCTGTTGGCACGAAGAGGCAGTTTACTTTGATTAATTAGGCTGAATCTATCTCAAAATATTTTGTATCATGAGAGATAGCTATGGTAACATGGTGATCATTTTTGACTGTGATTTTTTTTGTTTGTTTGTTTGACGCTGTTTGTGTCATAAAAGCAGACAAGCATTTTTTTTAGAAGGATGTCCTAACTGTATCGACCTTTAAGATATTGGATCAGCAGTTTGTTCACATATGTTGCCAATTATGGCGCAATGCAGAAGAGCTGAACTCCAGTCAACATTTACCACATGCTTTCTAACAACCAAAAATTTACCTTCAATGCCATTGTTACAGTCCCGCTTCAGTACATGGCTCCGAAGAATCCATTACACATATAGAAAGCCACCAATGCTGAACAGAAGGGCAAGATTTTAATAATAAAATAGCCCTTTTCAAAAATAAAATAGATATATCTCACATGCTTTACTTCCTAAATCAATAAATATGCAGTTTTCTGTGTATTATAACTTATAACAATGTTAACATCAGTATACAGTACTGACGTCTGTATTGACTGCAAGTAGTAAAAAGATAAGTTACTTATATAATCCCTTATTTGATTTCTGGTCATGTTTAAGTTTTTCTTCTCCAAGAGTCAGTCAGAATTTAGAAATATTGGCATATATTAGTTTGGTTCTCATAACTCCTTTCTTATGCAGTCTGTCTAAAACCACATACCTCAAAACAACATTTGCCCTTGAAAGATTTGTCAATTATTGATAACCAGAATATAACCAATGCTACATTTTAATGACACTAAAACGATAATTTATGCCTGCCTGTCCATGATGCCAGAGTACTGTTTTTTTGACAGATGTATTTCAAAGGTTAATTAGCATACTCCTAATGTATGAAGTGCAACACATAGAGAACAGTAAACCCTGAATGTTAATGACCTAATATTGACTGCCCCCTAACTATATCATACAGTGATGGGAAAAATAATTTGACCCCCTTCTGGTCTCCTCTGTTTTATTCATAACTATTTTCACTCTCACCCTTCCTCATTCAACTGTTCAAGCATGAACTTATTTATTGTCCACTGATGTTTCTTATTTAGTCTAAGTTAAGAATCTTTCTTTGTCTCTGTTCCAACAGAGGCTGCCCGAGTAAGCGCATGTTTAAATGATAACTGATTTATTGAACAAATTTGTAATACCAACTGTGCCTGTCAGGAAAAAAAACATTTGCCCTCTTGGAATCTAAATCCCCCCCCCAAAAATGGCATAAATAACTGGTTGCAGTTATCATCACAGACATGTGATGACAATTGTTTTGTTTTTTCTCACTAAAGTCTTGCACTGCTCTATTTTAATCCACTTGTCTTTTAAAATGTATTATGTTGTTTTAGTCCTATTTTAATCACCCATAGTTCCACGCTTAGTCCTTTTATTCCTTATTCCGGCTTGTTTATACATCCATTGCTTTAGATTTTATGTGACTTATCATCCATTATGAGGATTTACTTGGAACTAAATAAGACATTATGCTGTGTCTGGTTGTCTGTAGTTGAGAAAAACACAGATGTGTACCCTTTATCCCTATGAAGACTTTTGTGGTACTTGAGTAGTCAGCCATTAATCCAAGGGTTGAGTCATCCTTGCCTGCAGAGGCACTAAATTCCTGCTCTCCTTGACACCCAGCTCTACAGCACTCTATTAACTAGAAATCCCATGATGTTGCTGTCAGGAAAAGCAAGATGTTTACTCTTGTTTGCGGGAATGCAAGATGTTTGTTATGGTTGTATTGTATGAAAAAGAAAATATATAAATAATAATAATAATAAAATACCACAGTCATTGCGCATTGTTTTGAGCATAGTGTTTTTACAGTAGCTGGTTATAATTTTTAAAAAATGCAAGGAAATTGTTATTATTCTAAACACTTCGTATGGCTATATTCCCACACAGAGTACTAAAGTTCGAATTCAGTTAGATTGAACTGTTTTCATTCGTTATTGACAGTATTAAGAATGAAGCGGTGGTGAATTTTGTAGTTAAGTTTGTTCATGAGATGAGAATATATTGAGTTAACCATTTGGGGTCTATTACTGAGTGAGTGCAAGGACTGGTTCAAGTTACATCATTGTTGGTATTTCCTCTACCTTGACTTCCATGGTTTTCATGTCCTGCGTACACATGGCTCCAATTGGAGTACCTTTTTGCACATGTGCTTTAAGGCAGGTATTACAAAAAATAACTTTGTGGTATTGGCAAAAGTGGCACATCAAACTATGTTTATGCCCCTGCCATATGGGGCATAAGGGGTTACTGTTGTGACATACAACAGGGGGAATGAAAACCACTGGACCGACTTGAATTTCATACTTGCTTTGTTGGTTCTCCACAGGTATGCATCTCATAGTTTTTAGGCAGAATTTAACTTGAGTGATTTGAATGTCAGTTTGCTCACTTTTTTTTTGCTCACTCATCTTTTGAAATGTCTTTTTTTTTTTCTTCTTTTTTTTTTTCTTTTTTTACATTTTTGTGCATATTTGAACTTTGGGGATATTCATATCCCTCTCCTCCAATTCACCTATGACAGAGGTTGTAGTCTTTTTACATCATCAAATTTACTTTTTCTAGGAACTCAATGGGCAGCACTTCATCAAAGCACAAAGCCTACATTTTGACATGGATACCAAAGGACTAAAATGAAGGTCACACATGTAATAGTCAATATCAATCAAATGCTGATGTTATTAACACACAGTTTGCATTAGCTTGACGTTAGTTTCAACACAATGTTTGTGCCTGGCTGGACTTATGTCCGTTGGTGTGGGTAAGACAGTCACTTGATTGTGAGATCTTACTGTAATGTAAGACATGGGGTTCCATGCCTAAAGTCCTGCACATCTCTTCTACCGTTTTTTCTCCATACTGACTCTGGGGCTGTTCTCTCTTTTTCTCACCTTGAGTCTCTTAGACCACCCACAGGTGTCAAACACTGATGTTACAGATGCTAGATGTTCTTATTAATAATACTTGAGGCCCACCATACATACACAACCAGGCACAGGCACATTAAATGTTGCATGAACATATATACATTTGTTACACACTGACAGCGCATGTGTCATTGTGGACGCACATGTGCTTTGATGCTTTTGAATAAAAGACCTCCACCCATATGGACACACACAGTTTGATTTATGGAGTTCAGCATCTGCTTGTAAAATATGGGTGACCCAAGCAGAGAGCGAGAGAGAAAAGGAAGGTAGTAGAATATTTTTTTGATTATAGTATATGTTGTCAGTATATGTATCTGACTTCTGTTAACTTATTTTTACAATTTTACCAATTAATAAATAGTTGTATAAGCTCTCACAGATAGGGCTGTCACCATCCGAAAAAACTATCCACGGATTAATTGTTGCAGACATAATTGTGATAAATAATTTAATTTTGTTGTCCTTTCTATTGAACCCGCCTGTTAAAGTGAAAGTCCTAATCACAGTGTGATAATACAAACACACCTTATGAAGGAGAAAATCCATTTATTGGCTCTGTCATGTTCAAAGTTAGACATGGACCAGCAGTGGTGGCTGTCTGTCAAATATAAAATAATATGCTTAAGTGATGGATCTTGAGAGATTTTTGGTACAAGCAATTTTGACCACTACCATTATTGCTTCCTTTTTGACAAATTACCTCCAAGATCCTTTATCATTTCAAAAACAATATGTGCCCAGAGTAGGACTCAGTGCTTAGCTTTGCAAGTAATTGTTCCATGATGTTTTTGTCAATAGATGCCTATCGAAAAGATTAGCTTCTCAAGAGTGAACAGTCAGACGCTCTTAAGGACAATTCAATTTTCCACTCACAGCAGAATAAGAGCAAGCGGATGGCATTAACAAGCGTCAGCCATCAAGCATCAAACAGTGAAAAACGATGGAAAAAGTGATGATATTTAACATTTCTGTCTCATCCTGCTGTTTAATGCGGATCAATGGAGGCGGGTCTAATGATTTTGCCAAATAATTGCTCAAAAACTCAAATGATTGCCATCAGATGAATATGTAATTATTCTGACTGGCCTAACGCCAGGGAAGTCTTTTCGCCTCTGCCGATTAGGGTATTTGGGTTTAGTGCTGTTCATCAGTATGTCTGTTACAGGGATCAGTTTATCTGTATCTCCTCAAAAACTTCCTGACTGAATTCAATTCAGTTTCACACATCCTTTTTAGGGAACCAGAAGGTGGGCATTCATAATTGTTTTTCTTCAAATTGCTTATTTTCACATTTTAGGCAAATTTGAACTCAAGTAATTTTAATGTGTGTTTGCTCACATTCATCTTTGATTAAGGTTATGGCTAGTCTACATCTGCACAAATTGACTCTTTCCTGGGGCATCTGTGTCCCTGGACACAGATTTACTAATTTAAGCTTATTTTCAAGCTTTATCATGGAATATTTCTATTTTGAATATTAACTGCAAAAAACAGAAAGTCTTTCAAATGTATCAAATATTGTCAGAGAAAAAAACCCAACTCTTGTATAAATAAGGATTTTTTAATTTAGACCGATCCCACGGACCTTGTTGGCTCCATTGCTTGCACTGCTGGTAATGATATCCTGCCACTTTGGTCAAATAATGCTGATGTTTAAGTTAAATGGTACCATGCTAAAATATTGGCTTTGTTTATAGTGTTACATGATATGTTTGGTCACAGCCAAACAAATGTTGCTTTTTTGGTTTTGGCTACCGCCCAGGTTGTCTTGAGAGTACAGTGCATAACATAGAATGACTGCTTTTAATTTCATCAGTTGCATTATTGTTGTTTGGTAATGAGAGACAGGCTTTTAAATACAATCTGGTTTCATTGGAACAGTAATAGAAGGTTCATGTGATTTATGGTAAATGGGCTAAAACAAGGAAATGTATTTGTATGGACTCTTTACGAACAATGCACCCCGCAGTTTATATTATGTAGTGATTGAAAGGGCAGAGGAAGAGAATAATTGGAATTCAGAGAGGTTCAAGCAATGAGGGTGCTATTGTTTATTGCAACTACGACGATAAAATAGCTTACTTTGGCTCTTGCTTCGTAAATGCCACTTGTTCAAAGTCAGGACAGCCTGTGTGTGTGTGCGTGCGTGTCCAGTCAACGTAAAATTTCTCATTGCACAAACTCAGTGGGGTGACCTCTATGGTAGCTGACGAAGGACAATAGACAGATGTCACTATTCTCTGACATTTATTGTATGCAAGCTTGTGGACGTGTCTGGTTTCCATCAAATGTTCCTTTCCTGAGTGCAAAGTAGGGGTAAATTAAAAGGTATTTCAGTAAATGACAAGCAAACATTAAAATATAAGAAAACACTATCACAAGTGATGAAAATAATCTTTTTTTGTTCTAAATTTCCACTCTTGACTCATTTTATGTCTTTTTTCTTTCCCGGCAGACATCCCAGGATGCTCATCAAAACAGGCCTCGTGGATGCTCACCTCTACTGCCTGAAAAAAGCTGTAGTGGACTTTCTCACTGAGAACAAGTGAGTTCAATACTCATTTCTCATTTAAACATAGTTATTAAAATAATACAAGTGGACAATTAGCTTATCAGTCGATAAAGTAATTATGGGGGAAAAAAGGACTTTAAATACACGATCCGCAGAGTCAAACAAACATTTGCATTTGCGGTTCAACGTGAAGCAAGTGTTAAAAATGGTTGCATGGTGTGTAAGGCTTTGGAAGGTCCTGTTAGCAGGGGATTCGAGTGAGGTGTTAATTTGTTTTACTATGTGTCACTGTGGCAAGCTGTTAGGAATTTTGCCTCCGAAGTCCAGAAGTGTCAAAAGGAGCCTTCTATAGCTTCCTGGGTAATATATGCATAGTTAGACTGATAACAGCTCATATTAAAATGTTTTTTACTTGGAGTTAGTGGTGACGTTATGGCTTTTGATCTCAAGTTCAGAAAGAGCTTCACGGTTTGATACCATCATGGTTTTACAACATTTGATTGATAATGAACTAAACTTAATTCGCTAGTCATTCTCATTATTTTCTAATAATAAAGAATACATTTACAAAAAATGTATTTTGAGTTGGCAGATTCTCACTTTCATTTGATGATTTGACCAGAATGTTCTCCTGATTAAGTTGGTTAAAACAAGCTCAAACTGCTTAGTCATTTCTTATAAAGTAAAGATAGTATTGGTAAATGGCAAATTGACTTTATTATATACAGTATAGCGCATAACTAGTCTGCTCGACTACTCAAAGCGCTTTACATTGTGAGGCAGCATTCACTTATTCACACAAACATACATACAGTGCGGAGCGAGCCTGCCATGCAAGGCGCCACATGCCCAGCAGGAGCAGTAACCATTCACGGCATCATTCACACATCAATGGGGTTTCAGTATCTTGCTCAAGGTTACTTCGACATGTGGACCGCAGTGGCCGGCGATCGAACCACCAACCTTCAGATAAGTCGAGAACCGCTGTAACAACTGAGCCCCCGTAGCTCCGGTGGCTCGGTCTCGTTAGATAGGGCAAAATGCTTGAAAAAGAAGAAGAACTAGGCAGGTAATTATTTGATTGCATAACTCTGGCAGTTCCCAACAGGCACTTTTAATTTAATCAATTTTTAATCCAAATCCAATTTTTTTTTCGCTTCATGCCCAACCTTTCTGCCAGGTTTCATCAATATTTGTTCCCTAATTTTTGTTTTTTAACAGAAAAGTTGACAAAAGCTCAATCTTTCAAAGTGAAATATAGAACCATCAAAAAGAAAGACCAACAACAGTTGCTGGTGAACCCATAACCTCCTTGGCAGTGGCAATAAGACTAGTTTGTAAATTAGTCCATCAGAAAAGTGTGTCATCATAACGAGCATCTTATTGGAGGATCACATCCTTTGTGACATTTATTCATCCATATACACCAGGCCATTTATCTTGTAGTGAGAGAGAACACCACAGCTGCCTCTCAAACATCTGCAATATAACTGATATCGCAATACATTTCAATCTCCATGGAGTGTCGTACATATGATTAAAATATTGAAGGTAATCCATGTTTAATAGATCTGACCAAGTCTTCCATGATAATTTGTCAGATGCCTTACCTCATTGTTTCTGATCATTATTCTGATTCTTGGAAATCTTTGTACACTTAAAGAGGATATCTTTCCCTTTGTCCAATTAGAGTAATTATGAGACTTTTCTAAAAATATCTTCTTTTTTAAATGTCTAGCTGGAAAATAAGGGCTTGAGTAAAGGTTACATTCTGGATGTCTGTCATTGCTCAAAACTTCCAGCCATACTTCATGTATTCACCTCTGCTGTATTTATTTGCTTAATGAAGATGTAAAATGTATGATTATAATAATTTGCCATAGAATTGTAAGACAAAAATGTCAGTTCTTTACAACACTAATGGACCCTGTGCTGCGGTATTTTCACTATCATCTCTTTTTAGATGACCGATTACTTTCTTAAGCCCTTCCCTTGCACTATTTTTTAATCTTCCTCTCTTCTTCCTGTCCCCAGCAAGCTCTTTCTCTGTCTCTTACACAAAGAAAACAAAATAGACAGAGTAACTGTTGTTTTTCTCCTGTCATTCAGATGGAAATCCTAAACCCTTTAAAAGAGAGGGCAAGTGAAAGGGGGTGATGGTGAAAAGAAAGACTGAACAAAATTGTTGTAAAGCGGAGGAAGAAGAAATTAAGATGGGATGTTATCTCATAGTTGAGAGAGAGAGAGGGAGAGGGAGAGAGGAAAAAAAAGCTTGAAAGCAGGATTTAGCAATCTGGGGTGCTAATTGTAATTATCTCCTTTTTTAAAGATGGATTTGAGTAGCTATTAGTCGTCACGTACTCCAATCTTTATTAGTATTTTTTATGGGATGCTTTTGCTTGGATAAACAATCTACTTAATTACAGTAATGGTAGATGACCATCTTTTAACATCAGTTTGCAATTTCTGCAAATTAAAAAATGAAATTATGATGCAATCACTTTGCTTCAAGTGATATCGATATACCCTTCCCTCAATGTGGCCCTGATAACTTCTCAGCTATTATTGTCTGGATGAACGTTAATTCATTTAAAAAATTACACAATTCTGATACAGATACCAAGATACCAAGTATGTCAACTGTCAAACCTGACACCAATTTAAAAACAAGCTCTTAAAAAATAGATACATTTTGACGGCTTAATTAGGTTGTCTTTTACAAAACTGATATGACTTGAGAACTTTCAACAAAAGGGTGATATACTGACCGGTGTTTTATTCATAACTATAATTTGAGGTCTTGATGTACAATGGCAGCCTAATTTATCTTGAAACTTTGTCTTATACACTCTGCTAATATAAAATTATATTTTTAGCATAAATGGCTGCAAAAGGCATTCCGAAGAGAAAAAGATAACGAATAAAGATGACATGAATGCATAAAAAGATGAAATCAAGAAATTACATATTCTTGTTGAATGTCAGTAGTCTTATCTATTTTTATGCCACTATCAAAAGGAGCACATGTGGTTACGTTGTGCGTTGATCTGTCTTTCCGTACATTTGTCTGTCCGTCCCACGCAAACCTGAATGTAGTTTACTCACATTTCCTAAAAAAAAAAGGGTTGGACCGATTTCGAGAAAATTCAAGCACTTGTAAAGTCCTTTGTATGTACTTTACCCAACTTTGCATCTCATAATTTTGGATTCTTCAATTTTGGATTTAGGTGTTTTCCATGTCAGTTTGCTCACCCCCAGCTATCACGGGGGTTATGGTCCATCCACATCCACACAAGTAGTTTTTCCAACAGCAGGAGCTTATGTATCGTTAGACTTAAGAACTATAACTTGTAGGAGTATGAAGAAGTCGGCACCCCATAAACACATTTCCTCACTTTTTATTATTCTTCCCCTTGATTACTATTACTTGATTAATATTAAGTTAGCCCTCCTTAGGAAGAGTATCCTTATCTAAAGACTGCACATAACATCAGTATTATAGACCTTCTGCCTATGTATGATACCCCCACATCTATAACACAATGAACTGTCTTTCCTTTTTTGTGTCGTAGGTTCATCTCATCAATCCGTGGTGAGTTAGTACCATATTTGGTGCGTAAACAATTTTCCAAAACAACCAACAGTCATAAAATCGCAGACGATACAGAGGATCAGAACCAGAAAATGAATGAAGGCTCTACAAACCACGGTCAGTGTTTCAATTGGCACGTTACAATCGTACACATTTAATAGCCACAACACTGTAACTTCTCTACTTCTCCCAAGCCATACAAAATACCCCAAACACCATAAATGTTTCACGAGTTCAACTTGCTGCCTTTTCCAGAGCTCTTCATCTCATCCAGAGATGAGCCTCTTCTCCAGCTGGCCCAGGAGCGCTCCTGTTGGAACGACCACCGGGGTGACATGAGTGAGGCTTACCACGGAGGAAAGCTCCGCTGCTATGTTCACATTATGGACGAGGGAATTTGCTACCGTGTCAACACTTTAGCAGCTTATATAGAAGCCAACCGACTTGTGAGTTTGACATTTTATATGCATGCATGAATTTGGATTTAACCGGATCACAAATCGGGCTTTTATGCGAGGTTTTAGCTCATTAGTTATTTTTTTCACGCGAAAATGCCAAACATCCTCTTGTGGAAGTTTGCTGCGTGTCTTTGTGACAACTTTGCATGGACATTTGTAAACAGACTGTTCAATATATATGTTGTGGATGTCATTCTTTTACTAATGCACTTTGAGATTTGATCCAAATGTAAAGTGCATTATAAATTAAATGTATTATTATTATTATTATTATTATTATTATTATTATTATTAATGCACATCAGGCCACTCCTCTTTGAGAACTTTAAGGGCTGACTTGAATGCTTCAATGCCTTAATTGCTGTAAAAATTCCAAAGGGACTTTTCTGAAATGAATTCCTGCATTCATGTTCACAATAGTTTTTGTCATGTATGTAGTCACCTTTCTATTATTCCATGGACTTGACACTGCATGTCTCCCGGTCAAACTCATTTTCTTCTTAAAAGGCCCCAAAGCTATTTGAGGAACCTGCGGTCCATCCATCTGCTGTCATTTCTGAGAGATGTCAGGTAAGAATAATGTCATGAAAGAATTATCAGCTCGCCTCATGCTCGCCATTATCTTTTGGTCTTATTTGAACTTTTGTAGGAGAAGCCTGTGTGTGTTTTTTTTTTGTGTATCTTTAATGCTACTGTTTGTGTTTGTGTGTGTGCTGCCCTCAGATTGGACCAGACAGTATCATCGGGGGACAGTGCCAAGTAGCAGATAAGACTTCTATTAAACGTTCAACAATCGGAATCTCGACATCCATCAAAGAGAAGGTCAAAGTCACCAATTCTATTATCATGCACGGCGTTACCATCGAAGAGGGGTGAGAACATACACATCTGTTCAAAACACATGCACACACTCGTTAATGACGTATACATTGTAGTTCTTTTTCAGTAAACACATTAATTAAGTCTGAAAAGGATTTTCACCTTCAAGGCATGTTTAGGGATTTAAGTTTGAATTAGCACAATTATCTTTGGCGTGGTGCTCAGTTAGTGCATGCATATGATGTGATTTGGAATATAATAAGCAAACATTTAGTCGCCGGGGAAGCTTTAAATTAATTCAGGGTTTTTCCGCTCAAATTTTCATATTTTTGTCTTGAAATCGTGTAATACAATTAATGAATCTAACATCACAAAAAATATCTTTTCATTCTGTTCTGCTTTTCTGTGTCTGTCTGTGTGTGTGTGTGTGTGTGTTTGTGTGAGTGTGTGTGTGCGAGCATTTGCGTGTCTGTGCGTGTGAGTGTGAGTGTTCCTCGATAGGATGTTAGTTTTTTGGGGGGGTCTTCCGTGCTCTACGGGGTCAAACGGGAGCACTGAGTTAACAATGCATTTTTTGGTGTGCAACCAGCCAGAGATCAGTTCCAAACAAGCACAAAGCTGCTGAAGTGAAATGCACAACATCCATTTACTCAGGTTAGCTGCTAATTTACTCCCCCATGACGAGGTTACGCTCTAGTTTTGGGACACAGCAACAACCTGGCTTTTTTGATCATTTTCCTCTGGTGTTGAGGTGTATTGAAGTAACTCATTGGTTTCATCAATGCCAAAACATGTGTCAATTTTCACTCTGGTAATTTATTAAGTTGTTATTAGATGAAACCCTTTTGTCATAAGTTTTAATGCCACACTTCAGATTGACAGTATTTCCAAAATGAAACTGCAGGTCTGTGAATTATCAGAGTCTTGATTACTAGGAATTGACATTGATCTTGTTTTCAGGTTTCTGGGTTTATTTTTTTTTTGGGGGGATCTGAGCATTATAAGTAAACTGCCATCCAATTCTATTATATTTGAGCTATGACCGACCTCTACAACTGACTCCAGAGCTATCTAGATGGATAAATAGCTTTACATTTTTTTAGCTTTGTGCATATTTCCCCATAATTCTTTCTGACATATTCACTATACTACAAATGGGATCCATTTGGGTTCCAGGAAGTTTGGTGGATTTTTTGGGGGGATTTTTGGTGAAAGTTTGTACTGCAGGAATTTTGAAGGACCGTTTCATGGTATAATGCATCTTGTCCATGGGAGGTCCTACTAACCCCTGTAAATGAAAAAAAGGGTAACATATAAGGGTCACTCAAAAAATGACAATTGTTAGTTTCATTGGATTGTACACCAAAAAAAAAAAACACAATTCTGAATATTATATTGTTTCTCTAGAATCTTACGCGCTGGAAAATTAAGCTCATTCTGGCAGAGTAGAATCCAATAGTAACATTTATATTTAATTCCCATTAAATAAACAAAAGATGGCCAATTGAGCACTCTTGCCTTCTCTTGTCTGAGTAATATTTGCATCATTTAGAGTAATTTTTTGAATTTTCTGGCCTGCTTCTCCCCCTCACCATTATCCACATTAGAAATCACCCAAGGACGTACTAAAAATTCTACACTTCTTTTTTGCTTTAATTAGTAATTAAATAGAATCATGTAGCGAACATTAACTTCTCAGGAAGAAATAAAACGTTCAATTTGATTTGGGAAACGGAGAGGGAACGTGCAGGACATGGCAGATACTGCATAGGTGTGTGTGAGGAAAGCCTCACTCTGATAAGTCACGTATAATGATCCTGACGATTGTTAAATGCAGCCTGTAGACAAAGTCTTTAAAATTGGCCTCTTTGCTAGAGAGTTTTTGCACAGAAAGTTCCACTAGCTACTGAAGAATTAGCCTGTTGATTTTTCTGCTCCGTGTCTCTGCCAGAACTTGTGGTGAAACGACTCGTTGGCCTCAAGTTTGGATTTTAATGCAGTCGTTCAGAGGCTCCCTTTCCTTTATCTCAATTTCTTACTCCTCCGTCTTTTTTTTCTCGCCACTAAAGCTTCCATGCCATCTCTCCATCTCTCCTCTTTCTGTTTACGTCCATCTCATCCTAAGCC
>JBBDHG010000004.1:1087500-1130000 GCA_037951165.1 Lophius americanus
ACATTCATTTTACTATGTTATCCAGTCAATATGCAGAAAGGAATTGAAAGCGTACGGAGTACAAACTCCTTAGATACAAAGTAAGCTTATCTGTGTAATAAATTTATGAGGAAGTAACTGTTTGAACAAAAAGACAGGGTCGGGAAGTGACTGACTGTTTCATCAGTCAACTGATGAACAGCAATTTTTCATTTTAAAAAAACATACATGATTAATCATATTTATCTTGTTTTCATTCTATAACTCTGTATACTGATGTTAAATATATCCACTACAAACCCTCAACATTTGCACACAATGATACACAAATTTGGCTTGTAGACTTATGTTTATGTTCACATTCCGTGCTTGTCAACAAGATTATTCATTTATCCATAACAATATTTAAACATGAGTTGAAATGTGACATTCCTAAATGTATTTTTGCTAGCTAGAAGCCAGCGTTACCCGTTATTGCATGTTAGAGCCACAAATGATGCAGAATGACTTGAAGCAAACCAAATAATGTAATTCACACTTCCACCGCTCCAACGTACGGGAGCCTCTCATAAGCAGTTCTCCATAGTTGGTAAATACATCAATCTGCAGGCTTAATAGTTGGATACATCGTCAGTGAAACGTCAGTTGGATACATCTGAAGTCTGGATTTATGTTCAAGAATGATTTAGAAACTTTGAAATAACTCAGCATTATTTGATTTAGATTTCTTTCTGTGATGATCTTTGGATGCTGGTTCAGTGATAACCCATGACCAGCTGCTTTCTGTGATGTGATCAAAAGAACATAAAAGTCCAAGGTCTTATTTTGTTTAGGGTGGTATGCCCTCAAATGTGATTGATTAAATTGATTATCATCTGTGTTTACCGCTATATTTACTATATGCTCTACACACGGTAAGGCTGTAATACTGTAGACAGGTTGTTTTTTTTACTTTGATGACAACAGTTATAACAAATACAAAAACATCCTGCTTGACCAGTATTAACATGAAGCGGGATATAGCCGTCTTTATGTCCATCTGTCTCTCTGTACAATGTTTTAAGAGCTCACCAACTAAACATTCTAGCCTAATCAAACTTTAAACCCATGTGAACTACGAGAAAGTGTTGAGCCTTTTTTGATTTTTAGGTGTTTCTGAATGTTGGTCATCTTTCTCCGTAGCATATATCCAACACAATATCAGCTTCTCTGGCCTGACGAGAGGAATGGAGAACATTTCATACACTGTTTAAGGCCATTCCAATGGTTCAGCGGAGATTTATAAAACCTCTGCAACCATTCTCAATGCACAGATAAACATCAAAATCACAGCTGCACCATATTGAAAAACTTTACTGAAGTAATTTTTCAGTGATATGTATTGTCTTTTGGAATTAAACAGAAATGGTCTTCGGGTCACTCAAATAGCCATTAGTGAAAAGAATAATGAAATTAAAACAAATAAAATATCACAATAAAACCACAAACAAAAGCGATAAAGCAAATCTATGGTAGCGATGACATAGATGGCACCAGACACCACTGCAAAAAGAATTAGATGACAATTTCATTCAGTTTATGTATAATAGAAGTTTTAATCTCATTCACCCCACACATATTTTTGATCTAATAAAAGACTGACACACTCCAACTCCGCCAATGCCGCTCAATTTCTTATAATATAATTTCCCCTACAACAAGATGATGGTTTGAGCCTCTAACCCTAACCAATAGCAATTTGAATCAACATCATCCATATTATTGGTTTCAAAATCCCCCCAAAAATGAACGAAAGTCCTCCAAGATCTAAGTCCGTCACATTTGGGTCAAATCTGAGACCCAACTGAATCAGCCCAGTTTTAGCTACAATTAGATCACTGTTTTATAGTTGTAGGATTATTATTCTTTATCCTCCGCTAGAAAATTTTGCTTAAGATCCAGATCATCCTTTGATGAGTTATAGATATAATGTGGATGCTTTTTTTGGGTCAAATTACTGTCCCAACAGAACATGTACACCATCAGAAAATATGTTTTTGGGGTACTAATAAAGTATGTAAAGAAAAAATAAAACGTGCATCCATGATCCCAATCAAATATTTCATTTTTGGTACATGTCCCAGTCTTCCATTAATTGTCATAAAAACGTGAAATAATGTGAATTTAATCGATACCCATGCAGAAAAAAGCCAATGTAAGGAAGTGACGGGAATGAATGGATCCGTCCCTTTTCTCCAGATATACTCCAAACTTGATCCTTTCTTCCACCCAGTTTAGTGAATGTCTGTTGATATGAAATTTTGTAATGTGCGTTTTTTTCAAAATTATTATAATAGTAATTTCATATAAACAATGATTATTATAATAAAATAGTTTCTTTTTTAAATAATAATAATAATAATGATTATTATTATTATTATTAGAAGTAGGCCTACTAGTAATAATAATAATTACTATACTATGGATTTCCTTTCCTGTGTGGTTAACAGCTTTTTCCCTATTTTACAGCTGAGAGGACTAATGAGGTGATTGTTGGGACGGACCAGCTGATGGAGATCTAGCTACCATGAGGGAGCGACAATGCCTTTTAAACCAATCAGAGAGCAGCTGCACACGCAGGCCAACTATCTGTCTCATCATGGGCTTGAGGACTGCCTGACAGCTTTACACGCTTTTCTCATAAGCATTTTTGTACAGTGTTGTCAATTAAAGATAATGTGGTTCAACCCATGAATCAGTTTTGCCTCAGCGTTTTGAGTTTCAGATCCTGATAGCTCTTTGTAATTGTTTTGCAAAACTAGTTATTATCAGATGACTATGGATTCCTTATAGCAGCTACCAATCACTCAAGATTTCTCTGTTTGAGCCGGTGGAGCAGACTCCCGTGCGAATGTGCATGGGTGTTTGGGAGTGCACACTGCAGCTGTGAAGACCAGAGATGGTTAAAAAGCACCAGTGGGAGGGGTGACCACAATGGCAAGGGGGTTTAGTTTATTTGTACACAAAAATGGTGTATGTGTAGGCCCCAGACCACCCAGCTTGACCCTGTATCACTTAACACAGACACCCCACCCTCTCACACAAACACAAGAGGAAGAAACTGACTCGCGACTGACACTTTTTTTTCTTCCTTTTTCTTCCTCCTCTTTCCATCTCTTTGCTGTCACAAGATTTATTGCATTCCTCAGGCTGAAAATTTCTTAAATTACAGGTTTGAAGTTCCTTAGTCACGAACGATGCGGACGAGGACAGAGATGTTCAGAGAGTGTTTTGTGAATGTGCGTGTGTGATTTACCATCCTGTTTCCCATTGGGTCCGTGGCTATTAAGGGGTTATTCAGACTCATGTCCCACGAGACCTGATTATTGGATTTGCTGAGTCTGTGTGTGAGAGATTATGATGTTGAGTTGCTCATGACAATAGCTAATAAATCATTCACATAGACTATATGTCTTTAATAATTATAATTATGTGCAGTATACTGCATTAAATGTTTGCTGCTGTGATAAATTTGTTTTGTAGAGTAAAATGTATCACAATCTATCATGTGGAAAATTGCAGGAAATGTAAAACCAAAGGTATCAGTGACAATGTGTTGCATTTGGTTCTGTTTTGGAAGAGCAGAGCTTGGTTAGGGTTGAAGAAATCATGTTCCAGTTTAACACAGAGAAATGTCAGCAGTGACTTAAAACACAAAACACAATGTTTAGCAGATGGAGGTTGCATTTTTAGATGTTGACCAAAATAAGATGCATAATGTCAGGTTCCCAGTTTCAATTTTTCCACATTGCACTAAAAGTCTGGGTTTATTATTACAAAGAACCAAAATCGAAAATCTTGCTTAAGTGTATTGTCATTTTTATTTTCCCACACTGTAATACACAAAAGAAAAGCTGCTCACAGCTGGGAAAATTTAGCTTGTGTGGTGACGATGGTACTGCTCCACCCTCTATCTGAAAAATTTCAGGGGGAAAAACAAATGAAGAAAATATGTTTTTTCTCTTTCTTAACTTTAATTGGCAGCAAAATGCATTGTTTGTTCATTATCCATATATACTAATGATTTAAATATACTATAATGAACAGTGTGTAAGGATCTGGAATAGAGCTGTAGTTTCCTCTCATGTTTGTTGTGTTGCTGTGCTTAAAAGACAATCCACATACTTGGTAACATCTGACTCAATATTTGATCAGATTTTATTTTTGGCATTATGGACCAGAGCAAATGTGACCCCTTAAAATTTGGCAATCATAAAAAATATCAAGCCAGAGAATGTCACAGGTTTCAGGATGGGGTGCAAAACCAGGGGTCACACGTGAGTTTGTCTTGCTTTCATTCTCTGAATTAGGGTCCTGGGCTGAAAAGACGAACCGCTGCTACTATACAACATTTACTTTATATGGCCATTTGGGCCCTGATACAGAGCCGCCCTCCACTGTGTTTACTGCAGATGTGACTTCAGCTAACGGACTGAAAGACTTCATACTTCATACAGTAAATTTCCACACCCCTAGTTTTCCCTCCATTACTTGCTGCACGCTTCAGTTTCTAATTACCGGTTTTAATCTTAAATGTACTATTTTACAGTAACATTATTGGACTTATTTCTATTTTCTTCTTCCACTTACCTTCCCAAACCATTTCATTCACGTATTTTTCTTTTACATTTTTCCGCTACTTTTTTCGTCTGATGTAGCCGTCATACTCAGATGAATGTTTATAGATGGAAAAATGCAAGAGCACAATTGTCACTGGATTATAATTTGTTGGAAAACTGTGAAAATCACGACTACATTTCACTTAGTCCATGCTCTTTGTCTTGGCTGTGTTAACCTTTTAGCAGTCTCACACTATGACCTCTCTCTTCAACCACATGATGAGATCTGGCAGCTTGGTGTGTTTGGGTACAGGTTTGTATATTTATACAAAGACCCCAGAGTCCCCTCAATACAACGCCACCATGGCGGAGCCGGCCTTCCAGCATCTAGATGTGTTTGCTGCTTATGTGCACACAAGAGCAGGCTTACCTGTGTGTGACCATTGTTAGTCCCTCATCACACAAACTTATCAATGCTGTCGCACACCCTTCTGAGTGAATGCATGCACGGGTGTGCAAACATGCATACACAAATGCACATCTTTGTTTTTCAGATCTGGAGATTAAACGTCAGGCCACATATCATATGTTCAGCTGTCTGTTTTCTGGGATTTTGTAACGATGTGGAATTTTAAAAATGATCCTTGTTGATATAACTACACATCAAAGCAAATGTGTTTAATGGTAGAGAGAACCTAACTGATGAAACAACAGTTTGCCATCAGTTACCCATTTTTGGGGAAACATATTTGCTGGACAGATTTGAAGGATGAACTGGTGCTAGGATGTTTGTCTGTAGTGACATTTCAAAATTGGCTTTTTTATCTTAACTTAAGAGCTTTAAAATTTGGTTCCCTTTATACGACAAAGCATGCTGGTGTGTCCACGGAGTGTGTTTTTTGTTAAATCACATCACTATTTAAGGCTGATGTCATATAAAATGTAAAGGTTTGTTCACATCAGGAAGACAAAAAGAGGTTGGAAATTCAAATCTGGGTCAACAAAGGATTATTTTAGTCAAGATAGATGCATTATTTGACATTGGACGTGTGATCTTGACGAAGTCTGGTGTCTCACATGTACTTTACCTTTCTCCGTGGATTCTGCTACCAGATATTATTACTTTGGAACTGTCTATTGCATGAACCCGTGGTGTCAAGGAAAATAGATGCCTTATTTTTAATGCTTAAATGGACCAACCCCACCTATCCGCCAGACTTTCTGCATCTTTATGTTCAAAACATTCCTGCTGAGGTCACTGGACCTGCAGCTTCTAGTTGTGCCAATAGATCCAGACTGGCACCTAAGGCCAACCAGACTCTCTCAGTAGCAGTCCCTAAACTCTGTGATGACCTCCCACTCCATATCAGGTCATCCACATCGCTACCAGTGATCAAATCTCTGTTAAAAAGACATCGCTACTCACGGTGCCCAACAAAATCTAGTTTTTATATTTTTCAGTTTACAGTTGTTATGGCTTCACTTTTTGTATAATGGCTCAACCCCTTTCTTACCTGACTCTGTGTTAGGAGTGGATTCAAATTGTGTATCTGTCTTTAAATCTTATCTTTATGCCTTTGAAAACAGAAATTGAAAAAAATTCTTAATTTGTTGTTTTCTATTCTTGTATACGGTGTAGCACTTTAGTCAACTTTATGTTTTATTTTAAATGTGCTGTTAAAAAAAATTCCCTTGACTGTGCAATGCATTAAAAGTCTCAAATTTTGCGTCATAATGATCTGGAGATGATTGCTATTTTGTTGGTTACGGGTTCTGATATTTAGAATATTTAGGGGGGGTATTTGTGTGTGTGCTTGTCGGTGTGCATATCTGTATGGATGTGCCTTGCAGCCCCTCAGAGAGGAGTACTATGGTTTAACTCTTTACAAGGAGTGGATAAATAAGAGTATCATGTCTGTAAAGGTTTGTAAAATTGTTGATCAAAAAAAAAGAAAGAGTTTGATAGAAACAATATTTGCTACAGTATATAGTTAAAGGATCCACATTTGACCATCCTCATATTTGATTTATGAACTAGCATGCGAAATAAACAACCAGGCAATCCAGTAATGTGCAACCAATAGTTTGTCCGATGTTTTTTCACTTTCACTTTACTTTTTCCAGTACAACAAGCAGCATCAAGTAGTTCAGTGCCGAAAATATATAATCTGGGTTAATAAACTGAATAGAAATTAGAGAAAAGGAGAAAATGTGTGTTTTAGGCTGAAGCATAAAATTTAGCTGAGCTAAAACCTCAGCTTTGAACACATGACTCTTGATTCTGCTCTAACTTTATGGGATTCATAAAATCAAAAACCAGATAGATGCACTGGCTGGATGGTGGTGATAAATGTGTGATACATACAGAAATACACACAGAGGCAGGGTGGAGTCTTAGCTCCAGGTTGGCGGGGGGGGGTTGAGTTGCTGGGTGGCTTCATGGCTTGAGGGCTGATCGTGGGTGAGCGAGGGAGTGATAGCGAGCAGGCCACCCAAGTGGCAGTCAGTCAGAAACCTGTGTGTGTTTGCTGCTGACCCCTACACATTAGTACAACACTTCCTCAATTTGTCTTCTGTGTTCTCCAGCCACAAATGAATTTCCTCCCTCCCTCTTTTTTTTCCACACATTACCATTTAAGATGCCCCCCACCCCCAACACACATACAGGCACACAAACACCACCCCATCTCTAAATTAAACATATGAATGCATACACAAACAGCCTTTTTCATGAGCTTGGAGATACAACAGTTGCTAATGTTGCTTGGCCAACAAAGAGTGTGTGTGGGATAACCTCTGTGACACACACACACACACACACACACACACACACACAGGCCAGCTATCCCCGCCTGTCACTGTGGAGGCCCATTGCTAATTAACTAAACATTGACTGGGCGGTTGATTGGGATCTCATCTTAAATTGCTTTCACAATAAAATCACAGGAGGAGCGAGAGTCTGACGTTCTCTGCGCCCCCTGGTTATCTTTTCTTTCTAATCTTATTAGCTGCAACAGTTCTAACATCTAGGGCTGTAACTGCAAAAAGAATGACTGTTCCAAACCATTGAAAATTTGAAAAAAATAATTTATCTCTCTGTTTTGATTGACAATTCTACACAAATCGCTTTATTCTGTCCAATTATGGACAATGTAGTAAACTTAAATAGATGCAGGAGGTGTTGAAAAAAATAATGGGTAATTACGATGACTGTAATCAAATTTTTTTGAGGATTTATGATTTTTGTCAATGAAGGGACAGCCGTCTTGTCTCAAAAAGTTTCCTAAAGTACAACTACTTCATCTATGTTTTTTATGAGCACATGCATAGCTGTGGGACGCTCTGTTTCTTTCAAAGCTACAGGTCTGAGTTTGTATTACCACCTGCTAGCTGCGTCTGACAATACCTCTGTTACAACCGCACCAACAAAGACTTAAAGAAAAGTGTGTTTCTCTGTGTTTTGTGTGTTTTTGACACCAGAAAGGCAACCATTCATTATGATGACAAAGGGTAAAAGAAATGCATTATCATAATTAATCTTGTGTGAGACTGTGGGTGGCAGCTTCCACTCTGCTCTGAGACTGATACAACTGCTCAATGCAGACAGTGTCTCTCTCTCTCTGCTACATGGCAACTTCTTTGCCCTCACACGGATATCTAAGAAACATGTGTACTTACAGGATAATAAAGTTGAAAAGTGTCTTATGGGGATTCTCGACAGCGTGCATCACGACTCCTGTGAGCTTCATAACAAATGTTCAATATGAGGATGTTTTATGGTTGGAATAGTACAAAGGTTCTGTTTCATTTGGTCTCTATTTTCTCCTGTCATCGAATCACGCAACTCTTTGTGTGTCTCAAACAGCTTTACTTGTCTAGTCAGGCGGGGCCACAGCCAAATATTCAGTTATCAGACTTGACCCGAAATGTGTTTGTGATTTGTTCTTTTCTTTGTGTGTGTGGGGGGAATTTTCAGTTACATCATTATATCTTTTTTTATGAGTTTGGTATAATGCTTTAAAGTGGCTTGCATAATGGAATTACTGTAGAATGCCCTCACACATAGATAAGTATACACAGGGTGTAATGAGAGGGTGGAAAAAATATTATCTCAGTACAACCTCACTTATCTGCAGACTACTCTGTGTTTGTATTTATTGAATATGGTCTTTATAATTTGCTAAATGGGATCTAAAAATACTGACATTTAAAGAATGAAATAGAAGGCTTCAATGATATGATTTATCATTTAAGTGAAAGCCTCAAGAAAAGGCTTTTCATTTCATTTTGGTTTTGCAAAATGCCTCATAAAATATAAATAAACAATCATGATATATTGAAAACAAGGCCAATGGAGGAAGATATGACCACACAATTGAAAAGGTTAGATCAAAACAAATAATAACAGTGTAAACAAAAAGCAATTACAAATAATTTCCAATACTTATCACAAGGAGGATTTTTTTTATATTTCGAAGAAGCTAGACATAGTTTCTTGAATCTGCAGCACACAGAGAGTCGCATTCGACCACCTTATGTCACCCGCTCTGATGGTTCCCATCCAGATACTCATTCTTTTTTTTCTCTCACCTTGTTGCATTCACATCATTCATTTTTCAAAACCTTTGGCAGTCATACTTCACGTAACTCTGAAAGGTTAATAAACCATTGTGTTAATGTTTTTAACAGCAATGGGACCTTACTCTTTTCCGGGATGGTTATCTTCATCCAATTGTTCTTTCTGACACAAAGAAGACTTAGCATCAGAAATGATAAATTTCAGTTCAGAATTTCTGCCTCACTCTCAGTATTGCCTGGGTACACAACATGGTTATTGGGAATGGTATTTCCCACTATGCCAAATGTTTTATTGGTTATTTGAACCTGACTTCTAAAGCGTCTAAGCATGTCTTCAATGATTTTTGAAATCACGGTTGCTTTTTTAAAGCATGTATATACAGTAAAGACTATCTTTTATTCTACTTATAGCAGAGAAGGAGAAGGAATGCTGTTGTGAGCAGTCTCACAGTCTCTCTCCTCGATAAATAAACTTTGTGGGCCCAAACCCTGAGCGTCTGGACTGTTGTGTGACGGCTGAGTGCCAGAGCGGTTCCGTAGCTCTGCCTATAGCACAGGCAGAAGCCCGGACAGACGACCAACCATGCATGCATGGATGGGCGGATGGATGGAGTCACTGGGGAGACTATAAAACGGAGAAATCGAGATGGGTGAGAGTTGGGAGTAGAGTAGCAGATGAAACAGGGGAAAAGATGAAGGTGAGAAGAAGGAGTAAAGAGATAAAACAGAAGAAGGGATGGACAGAGCACAGCCATGAGCGACACAAGGAAATGAGAGAGAGGAAAAGGACTTGGGCGGTTTGTGTTTGGAGGCCGGGGCAGTGTGATGGCAGATATCTGCACAACGCATGGTCATCTCAGATGGTTTATTTATCCAAGGCCTCCAGACCAGGCTTGGGACCTCCCTGAGTTTGTTAGGCTTGAAGGGGCCCCCTACCACACAACCCAATTCCTCACATTCCAGATTAGCTCCCATTTCCAGCTGCCTATTTCCCTCTACCACTCATCCCGACCCAACCCGGTCCAGGAGAATTATACCCATTTCCAGTAAAGCGGAAAAACAAGGCAGTGCCACTCTTGAATTATTCGTTATAAGAGCAGAGGGATGGATGGATTCGTAAAGGCCTGTAAGGACTGTGCGTCATTAAGCAGCTGCCGATTATGTAGTGTGGAGGTAAATGAGACCTCAACATCAGCATCTATCATCCCACAGATGGAGAAGGCCAAGAAGATTTAGTAACTGCAGTTCTATTGAGAAACACTTTGACTTACAAATCTTCTCAATATATAACCCATCAGGACGTATAGTAACGCTGGTGTCACAACCCCTTTAAATGTGATGAAGGTTCCTTGATAACGCTTCAAGTACGTCGCATCATTTGTAGCGCCACATCTCCATGATCCTCACCCAAGGGGGTTCTAAGACTTTCTGCATTGGATCGTGTCGTATGTTTCAGGTATGGCTGCTGTCAATTCTGAACGGCTACTGCAACCACCACTCTCTGTGAGAAATATGCATCATTGCTTCACAAAAGAAAGCTTTTTATCAAATATTACCATGGAGTCGAGGCAAAATTACCAAAAAAGAATTCTGATTATAAAAAATGTCAACCATTCAAACAGGAAGCTGATCTCCGGTTTACTACATAAGTCTGTGGTAAAGTTTTCTAGTTTACTGCGTGTATGTGTTTTGATTAGTCATCTAGAATAATGTGGTTTTATGTTTTAGCAGTTTGCACATGTATGTGTCAACCCTGATAAGCCAGTGTCAAAGACCCTGTTGAAGAATTGTGAATGAGATGGCTTTCCTAAATAAGATTGTCGATTTTATTAATCTCAAATGAGATGCAGCGTGGAGGTAACATATAATGTATGTAAAAATGTGCAATCCCTGCCACTGGATGACTTCTTTCAAAAATCATCATAAATATGTTCCATGTGATCCATTACATTTTCCGTTAAAGAGGATGAGCTAATAATCCTGAAACACCATGAAAATATACAATAAAATCCAATACACAATGTATATAACTTACCTCTGAGACATTGTGGGGTATGAAATATCATATAGAGAGGGTAAAGTAAAGCACAACATCCCTTTGGTGTCCACCAGGGCTCCATCCTTGACCCCATACTCTTTAGCATTGTACATGCTGCCACTGGGTCATGTTATAAACAGGCTCAGCCAGGTAGAACAGTGGAGCAGGACATAAAGTGATTCACTTTTCAGTATCAAAAAACATACAATTATTTTTTAGGAACAAAAACGTAATGTCATTACTCTTTAAAACCATTCAACTTTATGTTGGGAATGTGTATGATAAAGTGAAAGATGTTTGTCTTAAGAGGGAAAATTTGAAATGTCATATAGTGATGATGAACCAAACAAAAATACAACCACAGTTGAGAAGTTGAGTGTTATTACACTGTTATAAAAGGCCACACAGTTACATTCAGATTAGTACATCATTTTTGCTGTATCACTGATTAGGGCAAATTAATTGCAAAGACTTTTCGAGATGTTACATGAGCTCTGGGAAATTGTTATTGACTTTTTCACTTCTCTTTGACAATTTACTGACCTCTTCATTAAAAAATCACTGAGAGATTATTTCTTAATAAATATAGTCATTCTAGATATTAAATCCCTATTCAATTAATTTTAGAGACTGAGCATGAACAACATTTTGGATAGTTGATGACAATCGTCACTCAGCCCCAACCTAGCATCTTTCTATGATTTATATTGTGACTTTGCTGCCACAGCAAGAAAATTCAAATGAACACCTACATTGCAGTGATACATGTATAGGTACTTGCCCATTATTCTGGTTCTCACCCTATGACACTAACACCCCTACATATCCACAGCCTTTTTCTCATGTCACCATTATCCAAGCACACATGAAAGAAATAACAACTTTGTGGCCTTGACTGAACGTGCTGTCATGGATGGAATGAGCTTATGGCACCCACAATTATATTCAAATTACTTTACATTGCCTTGAAATTGTTTTACAGTTACTCAGATGGCCTCAAATTAACACCAGCGCCTGGACAAATGTTCCATTAAAAAGCTCAGACTGGTTTTCGACAGAGAATGACTGACTAATCTACTAAATTGTTTGGTCTTCGCCCCCATACCGTTATGAGTGGGGCCAATGAGGGCCTACATTAGCAAACCACCAAGAAATTATACTTTCTTTTTAGACTATAGAGAGCAGTCTAGTCTGAGAACCTTCTTTGTCTCGTTTTCTCTGTAGGTGAATTGCTCTCTGAACTCATGAAATCATGCATGGCAATACATGGAAACTTTCCAGACGTCTTCTAGAGATAAGGGTGTCACACTCAACCAAGCGGCTCTGAGGTGTTGATGAAAAAGACGCATGTGTGGAGTAATTCAAGTCTTTTAAGGATAATTGTGTAGGGATGAGATGTCATTTGTCTTGGCTCCAGGAAAGCCAATCACCATACTTTAACTGTTTGGCCACAAGAGTTTAGGTAACAGCTTTTAGCGCTAAAAATCTCCTCACAGTAACAAGCAGCCCTCACTGCAAAGGAGCTGAGAGGGTGAAAATGTCTTTTTAAGGTGTTCTGTAACCAAATGCGAGGCTCCAAAACCTCAACAAACATCAGATTGCCTGGAGTGATATGAAGTGCTGAAAGATGTGCAATTCTCCCATACAAAAAACGAATCACATGTTTACATTCTTGTCTGAAAAAACTGAATTAACTTTTTTCCATTGTTGATTAGCCTGTGCTGAAAAAAAAACACACTGTGTGTGCGTGCCTCCTGCTGTGATATCAATAGATGGCATGCGCGATTGCTTCTTCCCAACCGGAGGGGCCAGACCGCTGGGAATAATGTTCAGCGAGCGAAGCAGGCTAGATGTGCGCGTAAGTGTGAATGTGTGTGCGTGTGCGCGTGAGTGCGTGCACGTGAGTGCGTGCCTGTCTGTGCAGAGTTTATTGAAAAAGTTCCTCTCTCCCTCCCCTTCCTCCACCCCCCTCCTCCTACTCCTCCTCCCTCCTCCCTCCAACCCAGGCAGCAGCTTGGGTGGTCCCCCTCTCTCTCCACTTTGGTGAGCTGTTGCTTAGCAGCTAATAATAGGCGATGTTTGCAAAGTAATTTGCCTCTTCCTTGGCCAATGGGAGACGGAGCACTTTTCCATCAAACCTCCCTTTTCAGGATTTGCCGAGAGGAGAACTTCTACAAATGTTACCGCTACGAGATCGGAGTTAGACTTGACAAGGACGGCTCAGACAACTCCTACTACTACCGCAGCTACTACTACTACTACTACTACTCCTCCTCCTCCTCCTCTCTGAGACGTCGGTTCATAAACTATCGGGACGAATGAATACTGAAGGATCTTTACGGATTTCGGCGCATAATGTTGGGATGGAGTTTCGAGACTTGTTTGGCTCCAGGGAAGACTAGAAAACCTTCCTCTAACGTGTCGCCGGCGGTGCTGGATGCGCTCCTCTTCTATGTTGGATTATTGTCGCTTTTCCTGAACTCGCACCGATTCACTGTCTCTCCCCTCTTCACCCCGATCACCCTCTTTGGACTATGGCCTCGGATCGCGGGGTCCCAGGGGCGGGCGTCTATGGAGATTTACCCCCGAGTTATACGCGCTCCCAGCCGCCTACGAACCCAGACCTGCTCCGGAGACCCAGCTACTGCCACGCTGCTTTCGCACTTAAACAAATCTCTAAGGTGACGCGACGCTGGGTTTACTATGAGGGCAGCTTTCATTCAGTGTGCAGGAGAGAATGCGTGAGAAATGTTTTGATGTTGCTGCTATCTGCTCGTGGGTTGAGGGTGCGTGTGGGAATGTAGCGTGAGCCGAAGCTGCAGCTCCCAAACTGGGGTTCAACCAGAGCTTCCAGTCGGGAGCAGTGTGACTGCTTATCATGAATTAAGTGTAGAAGTAGTCATCACAGGTTGTTATAGAAAACGTATGTATACTAAACCTTTTGGACGAATATAATTGACGCCTGACATATATGAGAACACCTTCAAATAAACTGTTAACCATGAAGAGCTTTCTTATCTGGCAGAATGTTTACTGCTGTTTGTTTGAATGGACACCAGTCCCTCATTCATTTTAGTTAAAGCCACCGGGACTGAGCCAGGGAGGGAGAGAGTGAGGGTTTGTTCCCAGATCCCAGCCTAGTTGTGCGTGTTTTTGGCTTTGTGCAGGCAGCGCAGAGCGCACTGGCCCGGGGTCTGTTTGGAAATGTGGTGGGTCCTGTAAAGGAATTTACTGATTGAGTTTGATCTGACAAAGCATCTTAGGACCGCCCGGATGCTTGGATGTGTTTCAGCACTGCTGAGAGAAACCACAACACCAGTGTAATGTCTTCTGCGTCAATGAACTCTGCAGCATTTGGTCAGAATGGTTCTCCCTAAAGGAGACTTTCTAACAGTTATATTAAAATGTTAGGCAGAAACCCTGAATAAAGTTGGCTTCCTATATGGAAATAGATGTCAGATGAAAATCTTCTCATTGAACAAGGCTTTAACTTTTCCACAGCAATAGTCACTAACATTCTGTGCAGCAGCTGGATGCATATTGATTAATCTGTGCTGCACATCAACTTATTAATTACATTAATTTAACTGTTTAATATAGTGATAGCATTTAAAATTAAAAATCTGAATTATGACTGTTGCCTGAAGCTTTCCTTAAATCATTGGTGTCCAGGAATATGGATAAAATAATGTGTTTTAAGCTTTTTGTGGCTTGATTTAAAGTGCTCGGATCTAGCACAACATTTGTATGAATTATTGTCACAACAGTGCATATTAAATCATCTCTAATGTGAGGGGATCCACAAAGCAGGTCAGGATTCTGGGCCATGAATCCGACAGCCTGCTCAGAGGAGGACAGTATTAGTATAATATCTGTGGTTAGCTAATTAGCACCTTGAGTTGTCATCATGTTACACAAGCTTATATACCGCAGAACAAAGCACCAGGTGTCTGTGACATGGCGTGTTTGGATGTATTTTGTTGTTTAGGCCTGACTTCTCTTTACAGTAATCATGATAGTAATAAGAATTATAACAATAATAATAATGAGTATGCTGTCCTTTTCTTGCACTCCCTCCTGTTTTGAATTCAGGGGAAGGCGGTAGGTCAAAAAGCTCCGTTGTGGATCCGGGCGAGGTTCCAGGCCCTCCTGTTCTCTTTGGGCTGCCACATCCAGAGACATTGTGGCAAGGTCCTCTTTATTGGACTCTTAGTTTTTGGGGCTCTGTCTGTGGGACTCCGAGTTGCAGCCATTGAGACGGACATCGAGCAGCTATGGGTAGAAGGTGAGTTCAATCTCTCTCTGTCTTGCATTTGAATGGTGGTGTCGTGTTAGTGTCATTTAATTTCCATGGGAGGGCACTATGTGTTCAGTGACTCCTTGTCCTGCTCTATTGGTGGATGCTGGTGTAGAGCAGTTTTTATGTTTGTCTAACGGAAGCAGCCGAAAGCTTATGCACGATAGTTGTTTGTCTTTTGTATCCTTCTGGGAATAAACTCTATCTTGTTTTCTGCAAGCTCAGTGTGGCTTGCTCGTGTCTGTACATGTCTTAATAAGTTCCAGTTTACCGGAGATACCCTAACCGACCAAAATGGCTGCAAAGCAGTCTTACGCTGTCTGGCAAACCTATTTTGCTATTGTTCACTCATTCTGGGGCATCTTGGATGTAGGATATCTGTGTTTCTTCATGAGACGAGGCAGCTTTATTTGGTTTTTCACACTGGTCAAATTCCTTTTAAACCCCCAGGCTTTCAGGGCTGAGGCCGATCACCACAGCAGATGGACTGTGTGAATGGTTAGCCATCTTTGAGGGCTCTGACCCCTCCCCCCTTGGCTCCCTGTGTGGTCCCTAACTATTCTTGGATTCCATTCAACAAGAGGCAGGCAGGCAAGCAGGCACCACCTCCCTAAAAGCCCCCCCCCCCTCCTCTCAAGAAGAAAAAATATAAGTGAATGCAGCTGAAGTTTACCCACCTGTTTTGCACACTCTAAAAGCGCGACAGCAGTTGGTGAATATAAACAGACTCTATGGGGTTTTTGAGCCCACCGTGTCACTGGAGGACGGGGACAAGCAGCTCCCACAGGAGCTGTGTGGAGGTGTTTCAGAAATCAAACACTGCTAGACTGAGGAGAAGTGTTTGAAGGCAGTGCACTGCATATGCACAAGGATTCAAATAAGCTCCATGAACAAACATAATTAAAAAAAACAAAAACTGTTAATTGGTTGCCAGAGTTTGCACAAGCCTCAAAAGCTGGAAACAATAGTTTCCCCTTATCACTGGTTTCATTCTAGCTCGTGTAAAGATTCAGGATTACCTCTTAATCTAATTGGTAAATTCATCTCTTAGAGGAGATGTTTAGATGTTTGTGTGCCAGTTTTTTTTGCTTTGGGATTGAGAGTTTGGAGTGTTTGGGGGGCGGCTGAAAAGGAATGCTGTGCCTTTAAGAGGCCATGGACATATTTCTAAAGTTTCTGCCTGCCTTGTTTCCACCAATAGCCCATTGACAAAGCCGCTAGGGCCTCAATGGAGAGTAAAGTGGTTCGGTAACAAGGAGAGGTTAGCTCTCCTTCTGTCTCTCTCACTCTCGCATACACACAAACATAGAGGAACACACACATATGCACCGTTGTACAAGAGCCAAGAGAGGGAGGAATGATGTGCTCCTTAATAAGATAGATGATTTTGTATTAAAGTCAAAATAGTTTCCTACATTAGCTTTTAAGTTATCTTTTAACTTCATAATAAATCTTTTCACATTGATCTTCCAAATTGTAACAAAACAAATCTTTCGCACTCATTTAATAAATTCTTCGGAATACACTAACTGTTACCAGCGAGTGAACTGTCCACACAGACGTGTGTGTGTGCGTGTGTGTTTAAATTTGTTGAGGGCATATGCTTCTACCCCAATCCACCCACACCTGCATAAACAAACACGTACACTTGTCATCTTTGCCACCTTAGGTGTGTAAACTTTGCCTACTTCCTGAATGCGTGCTCATCTGTCTGCCAGCACTTTGTGTATATCTGTTGACATTTCTACCTGTCGATGGGAAGCCAGGCCACCAGGGTTTTTTTAATTGCTTCCTCCTTCCTACATAACCAAAACACTGTGAAGCAGGGCACAGCAGCGGAGTCTGTGGAAGGCAGATTAGGGAGGCCGATGAAGTTAGTGCCTGTAAATTTACTCGGATTGTTCCCTGTTATCAGTATCAGAATCAGAATCAGCTTTATTGGCCATGTATATGCATGTAAGGAATTTCACTCTGGTTAACTGAGCTCTCACAGTACGAACGTCTAAATACATGGATGCATTTAGTCTATTTTTTTTAACTGAAAGGATTTTTTCAATTTACCCTTTTACTTCATGCAACATGGAAGTAAAAGGGTAAACCATGCTTTCAGTCCTCACAACTGTTTTTGTGGGAATAAAAGCCCCAATATAAGGGTGTTTAGTCTGAAAAGGGGATTAAGGAGTATTTATGGATTCTGCTCATTCACTGAGGGAATCTGAGATATCACACCTGAAAATACATGAAATCACACACACACACACACACACGTATTGTTGATCAAGATATATTTTAAACATTATTACCCTACATGGATAATTACTAGGTGAAAGATGGTTTCATTATTTCTCAAGCAATTCATCTTATGTAAAAGTGCTGGAGCTGCATTATATTTCTATTTAATTTCCCAATTTCTCTAGTTCCACTGTAAATTAAGTGCTTGTAGACACACGGTTTTGCTGTCCTTTACATTTTACATGCCCATCTTTGAACGTTAGAGTGTGCTTGGGAAACATGTGACCCAGTCAGTATTGTTCACAAGCAGAAAAGAAGGAGATTGTAAAAAAAAAAAGAAAAAAAAGAAGTGCAGGAGGAAGAGCAGGATGAGAGAAGACATGGGGTTTGGGGCAGGAACAAGGCGAAAAGTTTATGGTTAGCTGACACTTTTTTTGCCTGTGTTTTTGCTTGTCTCACTTGAACAAACATGAAAGTGTGAACCCGTCTTGCTCATGTTTTCTCTTCACCATAAAAAGTCAGTGGGAGGTTGTGCGCTTGCTTGTCTAAGCTTGATATTTTTACTAAATTCATCCATCTTTTGGGAACATGTCTGAATAATTTTTTTAGGTCTTTCAACTCCCATTATTTATTATTTATATAAGTCTTCTTGAAAAGCTTGGTCTCTGCATGCGAGGAAAGAAAGGCCTCCATGTTGGGATGCTAGTGTTTACTTTTTCTATTACCAAACTCATCCTTCTCGGTAGAGTTTGGGTGAAGCATGACAGACATGTACACAGACTCAAGCTGTCCAAATATGAGTCCACTGAGGCAGGGCCCATCCGGATACCAGTCCCACCACATGTCACATGAAAAGGCCATGTAGAAGGGAGTAGGGAAGGTCGCAAGTACAGGCCATACATACTCCACGTAGCATGGATGCATAGAGACTTAAATGTTAATGTATCCAGCGAGCAATGGAATCAGACAAGTGCATTTGTAGATATGAGGATATCATGAATCAGATTAAAAGAGTGACAGATAAGTGTGTAACATCTCCCATTTCACGCAAATGAGCAAATGCACAAATGGGCAGTTTGAGTTTGGAGCAGTTTCTCTAAGCAAATCTCAGAGCGCTACAGCAGGTAAATGCTAGAATTCATCGGAGCACACACATCGCCCCAGTTTGGACAGAGAAAGGGAGCTCTATGAGGCATTATTGGAGGTGAATAGTGCATGGTGGTGCCCCAGCTAGATAAATAAACTCCCAGCGCTCAGGGCCCAGGACCTCACTGGTAGAGAGAACAAACAAGACCTGAGTCAACCTGGGTCACTTCTAAATGTTTATTTCACCCCCCTTCCTGCCATCCTTCAATCTAAGTCTCCCCCATTCCATTCCCCATTTCAGCATCCCCCCAACACACAAACTCTTTAACAGTGAGACCAAGACCACCCCCCAACAAATAAACACAGATTGAGCAGGCATTGATACATCTGCATATGATCCACACATGGCTTTTGCTTACACGACACAGGAAACACACAGACTGCTCCCTACCTGGCTTTATCAAGTAGCAGTCTTCAGTCTAATAATAATGTGGATATTGAGTGTTATCGTCATATCTACATAAAACTTCATATCTCAGTCTGTTCAAAGGGGTATGGGACTGTCAGCCTTTGCAACATTTGGTAGCCTACAATATATGGAGAAAGGCTGCAATGCTACTGAAAACAGGATAATGAAATCTCAATCAATATAGCATGGCGCCCTTTCTTTCTGAGCTGAAGAGCAACCTTTATGTTTGGTCTTTTACAAAAATAAAGAAGCACCAGTCACCTTAAAGTTTGCACCATTTACCTCTGTCTTTACACCATGAAAGTATAAAAAGTAAAAGGAGAGGGAGATGCCGAGAGAGTGAACATTTTCTTGGTACTTGGGAGGGGAAAAAGAAATGGTTCTTGGGCTCAATAAATTCATTTCTTTTCTGAATGAGACCAGCAACGTGGAAAAATTTTGCCTTTCAAGCGGGGATGAATGTATGTTTCAACCACACATTAAGCAGTATTAGCAGTCACTGGAGTGTCTAATGTGACTATTTTTCACAGTGGCCAACTCTGCCCATGATTAGCATAATTAGCAGAGGCAAGCCTATACATATGGAAATAGAAAGTGCCTAAATGCCAACCCTGGTGGAAATTTATGTGTGGTGGCTAACACCACTGGCACATCTGAATAGAATGTAAGTGAAACTGATTTTTGTTGTCACTGTTTTATACTGTTTAGAAGGTGTGTTGTTTCCTCGCAGTAGAGAAAGTTGCAGAGCTGCACGCTGTAGCCACCAATATCATTTTTGTTTTCCCGTGTTCACACATTACTGCAGACTTTCTTCTCCAAATATAATACAGCTGTCTTTGATGATTAAGGAACAAATACAGCATGCACGTGAAGACACAAACACAAACACACTGTATTTCTATAGGTAAGATACCAAAGTGCCAGCTTCTTTTCTGGCCCCCAGCCTCACCCTCCCACAGCCAACACTGGCATTGTTTTACAGGCTGGGAAAGTTTTGGTCCATTTGCTTTTGTTTTGGAAAAAAGTTCTCTCCTAATTTTATTCTGCTGTTTGTTGGGAAACATCTGAAAGAAATTGAAAGGTTGAATGACCAAAGAGGGTGCATTCACTCTGGTCCTGCTGTACTGGAGGATTGTATGGGGGCACAGCCCATCTGCTGGGGGCAGCCTGCTTTAAACTATCCCCTGGCTGGGGAATGCCAAGTGTGGCATAGTCCTGATTCTCGTTGTTACAAATAGGAGAATTTATATCAAACCAAGAAGGGATTTTGTCAATCTGGGTGCCAGGGCCAACAGAATGAGTTCTTATATTATTGCAGAATATAAAAAGTAACACATATTGGAAGACATTGCGAAAAAGACAGTTAATAGAAAAGGTAAACGACAAAGAATAGTTGTCTTTATGTATTATCAATACTCTTAATCTGAACTAATTTCTCCTTTTATCGATCTTGTATTAAATCAGGCTCAGTGTTGAGATCGGTTATTCTCCTCATATGATTATGTAAATCAAGTAAACTTAATTTCCAATACACCACATAGCAGGTAAAATCATACATGTCACTTTCAACCCTCTTCGTCTTCGGTCTTCCTCCATAGCAGCGTGGGGCCTTTCAGAGGCCCCTTAATCCAGCTAATCTACCACACTGAACTTTGAAGGTGGCCTGGTCTGACCTGGTATGGCCTGGAACTGGGACTAGCCCTGTAAGCGACAGATTAGAATAGAATAGAATAGAATAGAATTGAAAAAAGTTGAGGCACATAGGAGTTCTTGTCTCCGTCACAGAAGCCAGATGTGAGAACCCGCACTTATATCCGCCAGTTTGGTGATTCTGGGTGTTTCTATCAGGTAAAGAGGAAATCACTGACATTAGCGGAGACAGTGTCCAGCGAACACACACATGCTCATTCTTACAAATGTTATAGTTCTGCAACTCCAAATGTAAAACTGTATCTGCACTTGTTATGACACTTTTCATCTATTTTTCACTTTCCTAATGTCCTAATTGTTGTGAAGTGTTTTATGTGGTGAATCTAGTAAATGACTTCACATGTTGAACCCAAGAGAGTCGAGTTGTTTTCTAAAATTTGCAAGATGATGGTTGAGTTTCTCAACCACATCCAATGAAAGAATGAAAGAACCATGATTTAAAAGGAGTTCTGATCTTCTTTTTTTCCTCTCGTTCTTCATGTGCCAAACACACAAACTAATATTTCATGTAAGAAAAATGCCCATGTAATAAAATTACCAACCACTGGGGTGTTACAACCCCCAACTTCTAAGCTCAAAGGAAGCTTTTTTTCCCCCCAGTGTGGGAAAATTTCCGAGAACTGTCTCTTTAAGGCTGTGTATACTCCAGGCTGAGTGAATGGAGAGGGAAGGAGTTTAAAAAAGAGCGAGGAAAGGAGTTGAAAAAAAAAGCAAAGCCAGGAGATAGAGACGAAAGATACATAAGAAAAGAAAGGACATGGTTCCTCTTGGAGCGGACGGTGCATCGAACCGAGCTGAACCGAGGAGGGTAGCTGCGAAGCTTAGAGCGGAGTGGTTGGGGCCTGACCAGGGGTTCAGTAGAGAAGGCGAGAAGGAGAGGGAAGAGAGAGGACTGGCTGCCTGGGTGGTCCAGATGGGAGGAACAAGACACAAATAGCTATAATTTACTTCAGGAGGCCTGTAATTACAGAGCCAGAGTCTCTCCAAGCCACCCAGTTCCTGTTGGGATCAGAACCCCCCACTGCAGAGGTTAACATACAAAATGTCAAAAAAGGTTTAACAGATGTCAACGGAACGGGCGGAAAGGATTCCATTTTGTGGAAGCCATTTCTATCGGTAATATGTCAGAAACTGAGTGGAGTGGAGTGGAGTGGAGGGGAGCTCTATAAGTGAACAACAAGCCAGATTCTGTTCAAATGGTTTGTATTGAATAAAGTCAAAAATTAGTCTTCATGTAAAGGTAGCGTGAGGTGAGAGGAAATTATCTCACAGCATTTCCGTTGGTATAGTTTGTTGTGAAATCAAAGCTTTGTAACAATCATCTTCAAAAAAGAAAAAGAAAAAGCTAATTAAAAAATAATTGAGGTAACCAGATGTTTTGCACATCTGGTTTGACCACAACATGTTAAATTATAATTTACGTTGGGTTTTTCTGATGCTCTTGGCTAGGAGCTTCAATAAGACACCCACGATTGAACATAAACGAGATTATCTTATTTCTCTATCTGGACTGTGTTTTCATGGCCCAGAGTCTCTAACCTGATCTCACACGTTTTGCGGCTTTGGCTGAATAGTTTTTTTTTCTTTTCTCGCCATCAATTATAGGAGCCTGCTCCAGGCTGGGGGAGGTTCAGTGAGTGTGGCAAGGGCCGGTGGGGCAGAGAGGGAGGGAGGCTGAGGCTGGAGCTGTAGAGTAATAGAGGAATAGATGCAGGAAAGTTTGGGTGCAGGATTGCAGGGAAAGTGGGAAGAAGAGTGACACTTTAGAATTAAGGAGGTAGCCCTTGTTTCCAACTCCCTACATCCTCCCTCTTCCCTCCCTTTCTTTCTCTCTCTCTCTAGGGATGTGATGTAGTTGGGCAACGAAAGGGGCAGACGGGCCCTCTGTGTTCCAACGCGGCATGTTTCATGTCCACTTGGCACAGGCAAAGATCCCCCCAGCTGGCAAACTCTTTTCAGGGCATCCTCCTGTAATTAGGGGGCTGGAGTCTACCACACAGCACAACATAGCAAACTGTTTTTTTCTTTCATCCTCCTTTTATTGATGTTTTTGTTCATTGCCAGTACTGACATTCATATTTATCTCTCTATGAATCTATGTACCTCTCTTTGTCTGTTTGGATCTTAAGCATGTTTGAAGCCTTTCATTCCGACTTCTCATGCACCCTCTCCATCCCCTCCCTCGTAAGGCTTTCGTCTGATGCTAAAATGATGCAGTTACAATCGGCTTAGAGACTAAAGGGATCAAGTATGACAGGTCAATAAATCACGGCTTTTTCACACATTCAGAATGTCTGTGCTGATATATTCTCTGTCCTGAGATGAGTGGCAGAGGTTTGGGGGCATCAGAAGACTGTTTTTTTTCTAACAGGGCACATCTGTTTCACAGAGGACGCCAATGAGAAGCTGTATTACTCATTTCTTTTGGCCAGACTTGCCTGTGTGAAATGTATTCAGAACTAGCATTGGTGTGGGCCAAGGGGCCAAAAGCGTTGTTCGATATATGTGTGTTTTCCCGTGTAAGTGTGTTTCAAAAAACACTCTTATAATGCAATCGATGCCATCTATCTATCCATCCATCAATCCATCCTTCCATCTATTTATCTATCTATCTATCTATCTATCTATCTATCTATCTATCTATCTATCTATCTATCTATCTATCTATCTATCTATCTATCTATCTATCTATCTATCTATCTATCTATCTATCTATCTATCTATCTATCTATCTATCTATCTATTCTTTCTATCTATCTATCTATCTATCTATCTATCTATCTATTCTATCTATCTATCTATCTATCTATCTATCTATCTATCTATCTATCTATCTATCTATCTATCTATCTATCTATCTATCTATCTATCTATCTATCTATCTATCTATCTATCTATCTATCTATCTATCTATCTATCTATCTATCTATCTATCTATCTATCTATCCATCCATCCATCCATCCATCCATCCATCCATCCATCCATCCATCCATCCATCTTTCTTTCTGTCTATTCATTATTCTATTCATCTTTTGTCTTCCAGCTGGTAGTCGGGTGAGCACAGAGCTTCACTACACGAGGGAAAAGCAGGGAGAAGAGTCGGTATTTACCTCACAGATGATTATCCAGACCCCCAAAGAAGAGGGCACCAATATTCTCACCCAGGAGGCTTTGTTGGTTCACATGGAAGCGACCCTGTCTGCCAGCAAAGCCCAGGTGTCCCTGTTTGGAAAGTAAGTTGACAGACATGTAATCTGATACATTTTCTCATGCTTCTTCTTGTATTTATAACAAAAGCTTTGAATTATTAACTCTTTTTTGATATTGTTTTCTCTCCTATAGATCGTGGGATCTTAACAAAATATGCTATAAATCAGGAGTTCCTATTATAGAAAATGTCATGATTGAAAGAGTAAGTTTGGAAATAAATGAATAAATTCAGTCTCATACATTCATATTTTCATCTCTTTTGCAATACTTAATCTCGCTTCCTATCTTTTTCGTGATCCCAGATGATTGACAAGCTATTCCCGTGTATGATAATCACCCCATTGGACTGTTTTTGGGAAGGGTCCAAACTTCAAGGAGGTTCCGCCTATTTACCGTAAGTTTTATAATATTGGATTCAACTGACATTTTGTGTATTTTTGAGATTTTATTGGCTCTTTCCTTGCTGTCATTGCTTCCATCTAACTATCCATTCAGCCCTTTCGGAGGGTCTGCAATTTCTAATACATCCTCGGTGGAGCCATTGACATGGGCTTTCAGTAGTCTTTTAGTGGGTGCTGTGACTGACATTGGTGGTCAGTAATAGAGTTCTTTTAGGGCCCAGAGAGGGACTGGAGGGGGGTGTTTTGATAGAGAAATTGAGGGAGAGATGAAGCAAGCAAGAGAGGCATAGAGAGAGAGGAGATGGCTGCAGCAGCAACTGGGTGGTGGGTTGGTAGAGGGCGGGGAGGCGGCAGTGGTGGTGGTGGTGGTGGCAGGGGAGCCCTTTGGGTCAGACAATGGTAAGCATTCTTTCAGTTTACGAGTGAGTGTCCATCAGTGCAGGGGCCCTGGAGAATGGAGGGGGGCCAGCTTTGTCAGCACACGGCTAACACTCGGTATTCTCATGGTAATGCTCGGGCTCCCAGCTTCCAAGTTGTCCAACAAATAAAATGGGCAGTATTCAAGCCTCAAGTCCCCCGAGAAAGACAGAGAGAGGCTACAAGACCGTTAACAGAGGAGTATTTGGGCATTTGTGGATACTTTTTTTCCTCCTCTTTCATGGCATAGTTCTCTTGAGAAACTGAGTGACTCATCAGGGTTTTTATATCGTCAGAAGTGATATTTCAATTGGTTCCTCGGTTTATAAAAGATAGCTTAGATCATGGCAGATGATTCTTTGCAAGCAGTTTGTTTATATTTCTGAATAAAGCTGAATGCAATGCATGACAAGCCAGCATGCACATCAACAAACACGAGTTTCCCATCCTTATCATCTGCCATTTGGCTTGTGTGAAAGCAGAGAGGGAGAAAGGAGGCGGTTTGAAGATTCACACATCTTCCAAGTTTTTATGTAAATCAAATGTTCTGCATCTGTTTTATTATTTATGGAATGTTTTTTTTCCACTTCTTTGTTAAGTTGAAGGTAACTTACATCGGATGAGCTTCACCTCAGCTCTGGTTTTTAACGTACAAACATGAGGTAGAGTGAGCGGGGAAGAGAAATTGAGAGCCAGATCGGCAAACAAAGGGAGGAGTAGTATGAGAGAAAGAGAGAGAGAGAGAGAGACTGAGAGAGAAAGAACAAAGAAATCTATGATACAACAAAAAGACCCAGTCTCAATCAAGAAAGTGTAGCAGATAAAGGAGTATGTCTTTGGAGCAGATGTCTAAACATTAAAACAGAGAAGATTATGAATTTATTTTAAAGTAAATAACGATGGTGGTACAGGTGGGGCTTAGTAATGAGTTCTTCATCCGTGAACATCACACAGTTAGGGTACACAGCTTGATTCTCTTCTCACCGCTCACTTATTCCAACCTCTCCCCTTCCTCCTTTTCTTATCAAGATGTTTTTGAGGCAGAGGTAATTGTTATGACTCAGTGCGGGACACTGAGGATTCGAAGTGAGCAGGCAGCCACCTACCTTTTCCCTTGGCATTGTTGCAGCGTGAAACAGGATAATAAACGCTATTTTATTTTATATCTTGCAGCTAGCCCCCAGCATAGCCCAGGACAACGAGAGAGAGAGAATTAAACTGAAGTGAGAGTATCTTAGATTTTATGCTCACAGCTAAGATCAGCAGGAATGCAAAGCCTCATAATCTTGCATGACCTGTTGAATATACTTGAGTTGATATTCATCGAAATTGGGTCTTTGCTTTTCAGGGGTATGCCAGATATCCAGTGGATGAATCTTGATCCGGTCAAGCTGATGGAAGAATTGAGTCAGTTCACATCCCTGGAGGGATTTAGGGAGATGTTGGACAAAGCCCAGGTGGGAAGAAAAATTGAGATTTACAGAAAATAAGACCAACTCATGTAAATAATTATATATGTGTTCCAAACACTGAGATTTTTCTCAAACGTTTTTTTTTTCATTCTATAGGTGGGGCATGCTTACATGAACAGGCCATGTCTTGACCCCTCAGACCCGGATTGTCCTCTCAGTGCACCCAACAAGGAGCTAGGAGAGGTAAACTCACACTTAAACCGTTGGACACTAGTGGTGGCAGGATGATGAAAATCACGCTCAAAGTAACAAAACACCTAACTATGTATCCCAACTGTTTCTGCTCATCCATTCAGAGTCCTGACATTGCTGGACATCTACAGGGGGGTTGCCATGGTTTCAGTAGGAAGTTCATGCACTGGCAGGAGGAGCTGATCCTGGGAGGTCGGGTCAAGAACGGTCAGGATGCGCTGCTGAGGTGTGTGTTTATTAATGCAATTAAGGTCATCCACAAGAGCCCCAGAGAGCATTTTCTAGTTAGCTTTTGTCTTACTGAAGTTGTCATAGTGGATTGGAGGCGGGGGCAGAGGCTGGAAATAGTTAAATCAAGAGGTATAGGTGTCCTGGATAACCTTGACTCAGTACAGGTCAATAAAATATTTTTGACCTCACCGGTTAAAGTCCCTGTTACACATTTATTGTGTACGTGACAAAAGCAGACTAAATTGGAGAAGGGAAAACTCTTTCTCTTGCCTTTTAAAATACTTTCCCCAGAGTTTAATTTTTATCCTAATGACTTAAACTGAATTCAAAAGCATGACTAATGCAGATGGAGTGACAGAACTTGGGCAGAGTCCAAGTCATGACCCAAAAAGGCCCAATAGAGTCTTGATCAAAAAGGATTCCAGTCCTATCTGTAACAGCCACAATTACTCTCAAGTCTGATTAATGATGATTTTTTTCACATTTTGCGCAACACTGCTGCTCACTGTAATTGTGCCGAGAATACCATGTCAAGAGACCGGCAGACAGACTAGATAACACCCACCTTTGGTTGGTTGCATTGGAAGAAAGAGAAGCAGGCAGGCGGATATATACTATAAGAAACATCACCTGCCTTTAGACATTCATAGTGAAGCGTGTTCCTGTAGGTCATTGGAATCCAAGATCATCTTAACGGTCTGACTGGATCATTCTTTATTTGCTGGTTGTGAAATTACTGATGAATGATTTCAACTCAGATTGACACATATTGGATTAGCAGGAGAAGGCTTTCATCTCAGACGTGTTCAAATCCTGTAATTGTGTGTTTTGCAGTGCGGAGGCCCTTCAGACCATGTTCCTGTTGATGAGTCCTAAGCAGCTCTACGAGCATTTTAAAGACGACTATGAGATCCATGACATAAACTGGAATGAAGAGAAGGCCACTGCCATCCTCGAGTCCTGGCAGAGGAAATTTGTGGAGGTGTGAACATGCACTCTATTTTTGTTTTAAATGAATCACTCGAAAACACACACTGATAAATGAAATGCACACAAAATGTGTTAAACTTCCTCATAGCTATGAAGACACCCACACACATGCACACACACATACACACAAACTGGATGGAACTTTTTCTGCAGTGTCTGAATTCCACCAGTCTCCAGCTCCTTGAAACGCTAATCACAGGGTAGACCTGGGCAATAGATGTGTGAGTGAATGAATGCGTGAGTGTGTTCATTTGTGTGTATGTGTGCATGTGTGTGAATCTGTGTGGTGGGCCAGCCACCTCTCTGTCAGAGCCCTAGTTATAGGAACAAGCTGTTGCTGTGATAGCTGACACCCACCACGGTGAGTGTAAGGAGAGAAGGAGGGAGGAAGGGACATGTGTGAAGGAGGAGGGGTAACAAACTCAAACATAAACTGACAGAGACATGATCCCTCCTGTTGGCACATTAAAGAAAACAAAAAGAGATGTAGTTGAGATTAGGAATGATGACTAAACGTGGAGAGGTAAATCGTTTTGGGCAGCTTTGGTCCATTCACAGAGCAGGCTGGGCAGCCTCCAAGGCCATGTGTTCCCATCCCTTCAACCTTTGACCTCACAACCTAAGACATTTTTGCCCATTACTCTTCAGTTGTCATACATAAACATGCACGGACACACATGCTAGCACACTCACATTCAAACTCTTTACTTGGGGAATTGGATGTGCCCTCAGTAGTTCAGCACCTCCTAATGCTTTTAACATTTTCACTGTGATAATTGAAGAGTTAATTATGTAGAAAAAAATGATGAATGTATATTTTGGTGTATTTTTCTTAACTAAAAATTGCATTTGGAGCCTCTTGTATTCAGGTGCAATTTAGGTGCACTTAAGCATTAATTCATATTTATCATTTAGGTGGTCCACCAGAGTATCCCAGAAAACTCTAGCCAGTCTATCCACGCCTTCTCCACCACGACCCTCAATGACATCATGAAATCCTTCTCTGATGTCAGCGTGATCAGGGTGGCTGGCGGATACCTTCTCATGGTAAGCATCAATGTACTATTACTAGTAATTTTATGGATAATAATACTAAATTCAGGTGTCAAATTGCTAATATTTAATATGTCCTCTATAGCTGGCCTATGCTTGTGTAACCATGCTAAGGTGGGACTGTGCCAAGTCCCAGGGGGCTGTCGGGCTGGCTGGAGTGCTATTAGTGGCTCTGTCTGTGGCTGCTGGCTTGGGTCTCTGCTCCCTGCTCGGCCTCTCCTTCAATGCTGCCACCACACAGGTACAACATACTCTAATCTGCTGCATTACTGAAAGGTTACATTTTAGGAAGTACAAATGCTCATTCTGATCCTTTCCCATCCCAGGTGCTTCCCTTCCTGGCACTAGGGATTGGTGTGGATGACATGTTTCTCTTGGCTCATTCCTTCACAGAGGCTGGAAGTAACATCCCCTTTAAGGTACCTATGAGTCTTTCTCCTCTCCTCTCCTGTCCTATCCTCTTCTCTCCTCTCCTCTCCTCTCCTCTCCTCTCCTCTCCTCTCCTCTCCTCTCCTCTCCTAAACACTGTCTGTGTCTGTATTACAGGAGCGGACAGGAGACTGTTTGCGTCGCAGTGGCACCAGTGTGGCTCTGACTTCCATCAACAACATGATTGCGTTCTTCATGGCTGCTCTCGTACCCATTCCTGCATTGCGAGCTTTCTCGTTGCAAGTATGTTCTGCACACATGCACGCTACCTCATACGCCTGCGCACAGACATAAACACAATCACACACCAAGAAGCCTGAGGCGCCGGGGGAAAATAAAAGAGATAACTTAAGAGAGGTGACACTTATTCAGAGCTGGGAAAGCCTTTGTTTCCACTTTTATTACTGCTGCAACCTACTGGGCCAATATTTTTTGTGTGGGCCTGTCTCTTGGAGTGTGTATATGTATGTGTATATACGGATAAGTGTGTGTTTGTGTGTGTGCATGTGTAATGTGGAATAATCAGAGGAGGGTGGTTAACAGGCAGAGAAGGAAAGAGAGAAGGAGGGAGGAGTGGATCAGTATATCAATGGCCCGTCAAGGCAGTTTGCTCTGATCTGTGACTAACTGTGGGTGGTCTAAAATGCACAGGCACACACACACACACACGCACACACACAAACGCACACATAGATGTGCATGCACTTGAAACCACAGCCATTTAGAATATCAGCTTCAGGGGATGGGGTGAGTGAAGGGTGATGGTTTTGCTCAGACTCGCAATATATTTATATATAAATTTCCTTGCTGCTCCTTACTCTCAGTTTTTCTGCAGTTTGTCTTCCTGACACTCTTATTTCTTTTTTCTGTCTCTCTACTTCTCTTCTGGCTTGCTTAATATTCCTGGCTGGAGGTTTGGAGCAGGGCCTTTTTTTCTTTTTTTTTTTAACTTTCTAGGCTTTAGTCTGGGTAACTTAAAAAGAAGGAGCCTTGACTCTGCCTATATGAGGGAGGGTGTCTGTAATATCAGATAACGTTCTCTGTCTTTTCTCACATTGTATATCTGTCTCTATTATCTTCCGTAGGCCGCTATTGTGGTGGTGTTCAATTTTGCCATGGTGCTGCTCATCTTCCCTGCCATCCTCAGTTTGGACCTCCATCGGCGGGAGGACAAGCGATTGGATGTCCTCTGCTGTCTGTACAGCCCCTGCTCCGACCGTGTCATCCATCTTTCTCCACACGATCTGTCAGACGCTGGAGAACAGCCACACACACCCACAACGACCTCGGCGCACACACACCAGTATGCTGCGGGATCGACAATCACCACCAGCACCCAAATCACCACCACAGTGCAAGCATTCACACAGTGTGATGCAGCAGGGCAGCATATTGTTACCATCCTACCACCTACCTCACAGATCTCCACCAGCCCCACGTCCATCATCGTCTGCCCAACTTCACAACCTCAAGGTAAATGTCTTCGATCGCTTTCTGACAAGGAGGTTTTGTATAGTATAAATGTTTTCTGGCAGATATTCAATAAATGATAATGCCTTAACTCTAATTGTTGGTTTTCTTTGCACAGCCATCACACCTTCCCCGACCACCACCTCGGTGCCGGACCCATATGGCTCCCAGCTATTCACCCCTACCTCCAGCTCCACACGGGACCTCTTAGCACAGGTGGAGGATTCCAAATCAGGAAAGAAGTGCGTTCCTCTCCCTTTCCTGCACTGGAACCTGTCCAGCTTTGCCAGAGAAAAATATGCGCCTCTTCTCCTTAAGCCCAAAAGCAAAGCAATTGTGGTGGTTCTTTTTCTTGGCCTCCTGGGCCTCAGTCTGTACGGGACCACCATGGTGCACGACGGTCTCTACTTAACTGACATTGTTCCACGTGACACGAAGGAGTATGATTTCATCGATGCCCAATTCAAGTACTTCTCCTTCTACAACATGTACCTGGTGACCATGGACGGATTTGATTACGCCCGTTCACAGAGGTTGCTGATCCAGCTTCACAATGCCTTCAACTCTGTCCGATACGTGGTCAGAGAGAGTGACAACAAACTGCCCCGCATGTGGCTGCACTACTTCCAGGACTGGCTCAGAGGTATGAATTCAGGCTTAGTAATTTTATCTCTGAGTGAGTCAGGTTTTACATTACCGTATGTCCCCTTGAGTGTTTATAATAATTAATCAAGTAAAGGGTACCAAAGATTGTTTCAGGTGTGCTTACGGACAGGAGTTAATATGTTTCTGTATGTGTAGGGGTGATAATATGCGAAGGGTGAGTGAAAGTTCAGTCAAGCTTTTTACACCCATCCACCTGGGCTTAGGGTTGCAGTAGACGGGTTGGGTCATAGGTTATCTTTCCATGTGTTTGTGTGCATTCGAGTGAGGGTGTATACGTGCATGTGTGCATACGCATGAGTGTGTGCGTGTGTGTGTGGGCTAGGTTACGTCAGAGGCCCAGTCAGAAGGAAATGATTGCTAACAGGTCAATCAGAGCCAGCTGAAGAAAAGAGATGGAAAAGGAACATCACTTCCCACAAAGATAGAAATAGACAGAACCACAAGCAGACTCCTATAATCTTAGAATCATTTAAATCATACACTTATAAATGACAGGCAGAATCATCCTTTCTTATCTGTGTTTTACCTCATATGCAGGTCTTCAGGTTGCTTTTGATGCTGACTGGCAGGCAAGCAGGATTACCCATGACAGCTTTCGTAACAGCACAGAGGATGGAGCTTTGGCATACAAGCTCCTCATCCAGACCGGCTCCAAGAAAGAGCCTTTTAACTACAGCCAGGTATGTCAGTGATCTGCAAGAAATACTTTTACCCTGAATCTGCATGTCACTCTTAATTATGGCTCCGTGTGTGGCATTTTGGATAAACACAATGTGATGAACAGCCTTTTCCAATTTATTCTGACAAAAAGTCATATGTATAGTTCTTAAAGTAGCTCTTTGGAATCTTTCTCTAGCTGACATCTCGCCGGCTGGTGGACGCAGAGGGTTTGATCCCCCCAGAGGTGTTTTACATTTACCTGACAGTCTGGGTCAGTAACGACCCTCTGGGCTATGCAGCCTCCCAGGCCAACTTCTACCCCCATCCAAGAGAGTGGATTCATGACAAATATGACACCACAGGAGAGAATCTACGCAGTAAGTATTTTATTTTATGTGCATTGTTTTTGCCAGGGGTGATACAGACAGATGATGCTCACAGTACAAACAGTAGTTGTTCTGATCTGAACATTTTCTTCTCTTTCAGTCCCAGCTGCAGAGCCCCTAGAGTTTGCCCAATTCCCCTTTTACCTGAATGGCCTTCGTCAGGCTGGTGACTTTGTGGAGGCCATTGAGAGTGTGCGGGCCATCTGTGATGAATTCAGTCGGAAGGGTGTCTTCAACTACCCTAATGGATACCCCTTCCTGTTTTGGGAGCAGTACATTGGCCTCAGACACTGGTTTCTCCTGGCAATCAGCGTGGTATTAGCATGCACCTTCCTGGTCTGTGCGATCCTCCTACTCAATCCCTGGACAGCCGGCATCATTGTAAGTCAGAAATTAGTTTGCCCCCAAATCTACATCATTTTCCACCCTTGCCTTTTCCCATCTTACATTTTCCACCTCAGCTTACCTCAACAACATCATTAGCCCATTCCTCCCTCTCGTCTTCCTCTCACTTTCTTCTCACCCTTCTCAGCACAGCTCAATAACACTGTCTTGGGGCCCCTTTTACTCTGCGGAGGGCCAGTATGCACAAACACATACAGGCCCTTTTTGTCATTCTAATGTAGGCTGGGCTGGCCTTAGAAAAGGAAATGCAAAGGAGCAAGAAAGGCTTTGCCCTCCTAAAGCCTCTACCTCAAACTCCCTCTCTGCTTTTGTCAGAGGGGGAGGGAGAGAGTTGGGAAAAGGACAGATTTGCCCAGTTGCGACCTTGGCCTACTCAACCTATCCATCAGGGATATATGCGTGTGTGTGCGTGTTTGAGGGAGAGAAAGAACCAGTCTGAGTGGTCGGTGGTTGGAAAACATTTCTCAGAGAAGTTGGTGGGACCATTGGTCCTTAGGGGCCCTCCAAACTCGCACACACAAATTTTCACAAATCCATATATCCCTGACCATGAGGGGTGCAGGGGAAATCTGTAGCACAATAACAAGACACGTTTCAAATTGATAGCGTTTAATTTACGTAGAGGTCCCTCGTCGCACTGATTGAGACGGCAACAAAACACAATCTTCAAAGTTGAAAAGAGGCACAGCTACATGCATGTACGGCTCCCAAACTTCAGCCCCGCCATTGACGGTTTCACTGAGGCTGCATGTGGTCGAGCTGTAAAACAGCTTTTATCATCTCCAATTTAACCGTGACCCAGCCCGGAGCCCCTACTGAGGTCAAGCTCCCATTGGCCAACAACCGTTTTCTTCCTTTGAAGACCTGTCGCTATTTGTATTACTATGTAGAGTAAAATTACACGCCCACTATTATAAAACATTATTAAACGCAAATTAAAGCATAGATTTTATGTTTCATCAGAATATCCAAATCAATAAAATAAGATAATAGACTGCCTCCTTCCCTTTAAATATAAATGAAATGTTTTCTACCATCAGAGACAGACATGTATGAATATAGTGACTGAGTGCCCACACTCTGCTGTCACATGCGCTGTCGATCATTTCACCTCTGGAAAGGAAGAAGACAAAGAGAGAGGGTGGGAGGAAGAAAGGGAAGGTATTCGCCTCAGGGTGGGTAATTTGACGCCATGTGGTTGAGATCCTGAGCAACAGGGTCAAAGATTGCGTTGGGTGAACAGGCAAAAGAGCTCAACTCAGTCATTTGCAAAGACTCACTTTTATTCTTTACTTGTTTTTTGTTTGAACGTTTTCACGGCTGCGTTCTTATCAGCATACATTTCTTTTTCTCAAGCACTGGCATTTGAAAATAACTTTGTTTGTAACACTCTTGCTCTCTGTTCAGGTGTTTATCTTGGCCATGATGACAGTGGAGTTGTTTGGGATCATGGGTCTGATTGGCATCAAGCTGAGTGCTATCCCTGTGGTCATCCTTATCGCCTCTGTGGGAATTGGAGTAGAGTTTACTGTTCATATCGCACTGGTAAGTCAAGACTCAGCAGAAAGCAAGCGCACACATGAATTCAGGATTAAGTGTGAGGGAGACTGAGCCCCCACAGTCAAACACCTACTTTACTTGAAACCTGATGCTCTGGTCTGACATAGTGCAAACCAAATGTAACTAATAAGCCTTTATATGACTGCACAAAGTACACAGGTTTTACATGTATTTAACGATATAAGGAACCATTTTAACCTGCAATATTGTTTTTTTAATTACTGTTTGACCAAAGTGATGCAATGAAGATAATTTTGGAAAAAGTTTGTTTTTCGAAAATCACCGTAAATCACTGACTCCTATGGCCTAATGTAAGAAACTGAACGTGGGTAAAATTAAATTTAGTGTAATTAAAGATTTATTAGGAAGCTTTAGTGTCGTAGAGACCCACACAAATGCAGGAATTCTGAGGCATACCAAGCCTCGCCACAAGCACAGGTTTTGTGTGATCGGCAAGATTTCCAACTCATTTCTCTTCTCCACCTCCTCCTCCACCACAGGGCTTCCTGACAGCGATTGGCAACAGAAACAAGCGCTCTGCAGTGGCTCTAGAACACATGTTTGCCCCGGTGGTTGACGGTGCAATCTCCACACTTCTGGGCGTTCTAATGCTGGCAGGGTCTGAGTTTGACTTCATCATGAGGTGAGATGCTGCATCTTTATGTGCTTCAGAGAAAATATTTGTATGTGTAGCCATGAACTCACATTTGAATACATGGTTACGGTGCTCATGTGTGCATGTTCATGGGAGTGACGGTCCACCCCTCACACCCGACACAGCCCATCTGTTACCTTCAAAAGAAGCAGTGTTTTTGGTTTAATGCCATTAGTGTGAGTTTGGGAATATATGTGTGGAGACAGTTGTCTAACCTCACTTGGGGATGAGAAGAAGCCCTGTGGGGGGTCAGTAGTGCATGCAGGTGGAAACGTTATACCCCTATTTATGCACTCACACACACACCCACAGAATAACAAATATGCACCTGGTTCTGTCACTCTGGGCTCACACACATCCGTCTCTCCAACCTCAGAGCACAACAAATGGGGAAAACTTCAAGGGTGTGTAGCAGCTGCTCGTAAACATGGAAGTGTTCTCCTACCCACCGGGTGATGTCTCTCGCTCTTTCTCGCAAACTCACTAGGCATTCTATAAAAATTCCAGTCCAGTATCCGTTTGGCATTCTCTCCCTCCATGTTGGGTGTCATAGTCAAAAGTGGAGCTAATTTTGAACTGGTCAACTAGTCAGTTGGTCTGAAGCCCACCAACAGACCTCTCTCCCCTCTGTGTGTGTGCGTGTGTGTGCACACGTGCATGTTAATTCTGCGTACTCGTGTGTTAGTGTGTGTTCTACCACTATTTCATGGTCAGAGTGGAAAAAAAGGCAATAGCATGATGTTTTTCAACCGAATGTGGTCCAGGCCCAAACCCGAAACCACAACCTTGAGCTCACAGACTTCAACGGGCCTCCAGACAAGTTTTCCGGCTGAAACAGAGACAGAGGCAGAGAGAGAAACAGGGGGAGAAATAATCTGACGATGGATTCCTTACAAAAGATATGGGGTCCTGTTGATGGTGTAGATTGATGTCTGAGGAACAAATCCTGCATGGTGCTGGATTGGCAAGATAAAAGGGTTCAAATTATATGGAAAGATAGATCATTTGAGAATGAATAGCAGGTAAGATTAAAAAGGAGAAAAGCCATAGAAACCATATTGTGTTTCTTCCTTTCCTTCATGTCTGTGTTTCGGAGGACACAGTGAAGGAGAGATACCGAAAGGCCTAGAATCACTGTTGGAGGTCTTGTTTAGCTTAGCTGTAGCTATCGCCGCCAGAGTTAGCTAGTTGGGGAGCAGCATAAATATACTGATGTAAACATCTCCTGGCCTTGTAATGCACTGAATAAACAACAAGCCTAATTCACCTCTGCTCAGAGTCATCACATGCAGACTGGTAGTTTGCATGCACACACATTCAGGACACATGCGTGCGTGCAGATACACAGCAGAAGAAATGCACATATGTACAGGCATGTAAACATTTCATCTCTCTTTCTAACACACGAATCTCCAGGCCCTGACACGAATGGAAAGGATTACAGTTTATATAAACAGCAGAATTCCTAACAGTGAGACCCTGTTGGAGGTCCCACCAATGTCTCACACTCATCTTTGTGTCTCACTCTCCTCTTGTGTTCTTTTGCAAATGTGAAGAAGTTGTTGTATATAGTTTTCGAGTAACAAAGTAGGCTTAAATATGGAGGCCAGTGCTGTTCCACAGACATGACGATGACCTACTTGTGACTTCAGCATCTGCATGTGAACATGCTTTAATTCAGTAAAGCGTGCAGATTAAAATCTGTGTGTGGTTTAAAGACAGTCATGGCTGGAGCAAAGGGAAGAAATTGAAAATTGCTCCATGAAGTGTTTCATCAGAAGTGGTTAAGATGGTACGCATTATTCTTCAGATAAAAGTAACAAGGACAGTGGATCGGGAAATCACATCCAACCACCCAACATGAAAACAACAAACTTTTTCCTGAAGAGTTACCTTTGTTAAGTCAAGCTTTATTGGAGAAGTTGTCCGTTGTAGAGGGTAGCACGTTTCCAGCACACTATCCACCTACCATACTAGTCCTTGTTGACATTTCTTCTTTATTCCAACAATCTTTTTTTTCTCCACACCCTTTCTTCTACCTCTTTAGGTCTGGCTGGCTGGTGGTTAGCATCTCACTGTCTGTCTCTCTGCTTTCTGTTAGTATTTAAGTGGAGTCCTCTCTAATTTTCTTGTGGAGCTCTTTCTTGTGGCCTGCCTCCACCCCTCGCCTCCTCAGAGCTCCACAGAGATGCACGCATTTACAAAAAACACACACATGCACACAGTGTGAGTGAAAAACAGAGGGAGAGAAAGTCTTGTAGCAGCAGTAGTGGAGGCATCAAAGCATGTTTTAGTTGGACTGTGCAAGGAATCAGATTTGCCCCCCTTGCCTTTGATACACAAACACTGGGCTTTCCCTGACTTCTTCCTCTGAGCTACTTCCCTTCCTCATGTTCCAACTATGTGTGTTTCGGGCTATCCATGTGCTTGTGTGTACTATTTGTACTGTTGTCTGTTTAAAGTCTTGGGTCACGTTCATCACATTAAATGTAAATTGCTGTCCAGTTTGTTTGAAAGTGCCATAACTTTGACTTATGCTCCATATCCATATGACTTTCTGCCAAATCCCCCCAATGAAGAAAATACAGTAAAATGGATCAGGGTTCTGTGTGTGTGTGTAGGTGCACAATAATATCCGTATGTATATATTTGTATATGACCTAACTCATTTAAGCCTAAGGAAAATGGTTCATGTTCAATGTGAACACAGAGCTACATTGCTACTGCCTGACCTCTAATGAACGCCACAGTTAGATAATTGATAAAGAAATGCTCATTGTAGTTATATTAACCCTAACCCTTTTTGATGAAAATAAAATGATTTTAAGATCCTATCAGCTGGTTTTAATCAAAACCTGGTTTGTTCTCATAACTTACATATCTCATCTCTCCAACCTCCAGGTATTTCTTTGCTGTTTTGGCTATTCTGACTGTTCTTGGGATGCTGAATGGCTTGGTTCTCCTGCCAGTCCTACTGTCCATGATGGGCCCTCCAGCTGAGATCACTCCAGTTGACAGTGCCAGCTGTCTGCCCACGCCTTCTCCTGAACCTCCACTACCTCCTCCAATGACGCACCATGGTTACTATACAGGCCACCACAACCCACGGTCATCTCGGCAACAGGCTTTCTCAGAGTCATCTGACTCCGAGTATTACTCCGAGATGACCACTACATCAGGGATTGGGGAGGAGGATTACAAGTACTGTGACCGGAATGCATATATAGCGTCACACAGCGGCATTCCACCGGCAACATCTCACATACTGCTGGAAGCCAGCAAGAACCCCAGCTTCCCCAAGTTGACGGTATGTTGAATGAGCACACAGCTAAGAGAGAAAGACCTACTCTGAGTTCAAATACTCTTCATATTCTTGTTTCTCAGAAAGTTAACAATGAATATGTATTTGTTCTAGGTGGTGAAACCATTTAGAGAAAATGCTGCAGACACTGGTGGAAGGATTGAACCTCTCAATGAATCTTCCCACAACATACAGTCACCATTTAGCTCCCAGGTCAAATGTTGGGATGGGAACAATCGGGAGCAGCAGCAGGGCCTCCAGAGACTTCAGGCACAGCCCAGTCAACACTTACCCAGAGACAGAGGTCACTTCCCTGGGAGGACTTGTCAAAGTGGCCCAAAACAGCAACAGAACAGCAGAGGGCCTCAGCCAAACAGGACTAAAGGGCCAGGATATAGTAATGGCAGCTCCGCTCTGCCGACACAACAAGGGTCCAATGGGGGGGCTGTTACTATGGTAACAGCCACAGCCTCAGTGACAGTGGCTGTGCATCCAACATTGCCAGGAGCGGCATACCAAGGTTACATGCATGAAGGTTTTGAAACAGACAGTGAGTCCGACTGCTTTGAGGCTGCTAAAAGGACTTGTGGTGACAAAACTAACTTTTCTTCACATAAGAGAGACTCACTAGAGCTCCAGGACTTGGAAGCAACACAGATACAAACAGAGCTCAGAAAAACACATGGTAAGTCCGAAACCACTCAATTTTAGGTTAGCCGAGTTTAATCTTTAATCAACCATATTCAGATAGAATGCCAGACATTTCAGCCTTTGTTTCATTAGAATATTTTGAATATCTGTTCAGCAATGTCTAACCATTTTCCTCCCCTCTATATTTTTTCTGCTTCAGGTGGGTTGAGGATCCAGGCAGCCAAAGATTGCTAGAATCTCAAACAAGCCCCGCCTTCTCTCTTTGAAACTATGGCTGCTTCCTAGACCACCTTGACACCGACAAGGGGTCACATCATGAACTCTCAACTGTGCATAGTCTTCACGCAAAACAAGAAGATTTTTTCAAGGACATATTAAGTAAAATATGACATTTTAAAAATTATATAAATCTATGAGCATATATTTTAATACTAAAAAGAAGGAAGCTATTTAAAAGAGTACTGTATAACTTTGGGTATACTCTTGTGTATAATTTCAGATGTAAAATATTATTTGTTTTTGAGGGTTGTTATTTCCCTCCACAGTGTATAGAATAAGAAATGTGCTATATGTAAAAAGTGTCCACAAAAAGTGAGATGTTATTAAGATATTAGGCTATTGAACATACATGTCAGTGTCTGTCTTTCTGTTTGTTTTGTTTTGTCCTTTTTTGCTGCTACAGTTCAAAATAATTTTAAGTGATTTGCATAAAAAATGCAGTACCCCCCTCTCCCCCCTCTGGTTTAAGTGTAACTTTATGCACAGTATTATACTGTGATACATTCTGCATCTAATCTGCATCTATAAATATTCTCTAACAGCGTGCTTTGTGTAAACATAGTTGTCACACAGCAGATCTGTTTTCTTAATAATCGTAACCGTTGTGCCTTCATTTTGTCCCATTTTCGTATCACGGCATTCAGAGCTCAGTGTTATGTTCTGTGATTATTGTAAACATGATTTAACTGCTGTGTCCCATCCAGATGTAGGGTGTTTGTTAAGAAGCAGTACAAGGCTGATGCTTGTCAGTCACTACCATCATCTGTCCTTATATGTGAGGGTTAGTGAATGTGATCACACCGAATTCATGTAAAATCTTTGTCCTGGTGCCCAGATGTCCTCTGCAGTTTAAAACTACTTGAAGGAGCTGTAATAAGATTATTTTTTATTTTGCAGTTTTTGTAAGCTCTACATCAGGTTAAATTCACATTTGTCACTTTTTGTTGGACAACTGCGCTGTTCACCATCCTATATTATTTTGAAAGGGAAATGATAAAATCCAATACAAAGGGAGTGATAGTGTACATTATTATTATTACTATTATTATTATTATTATTATTATTATTATTATTATTAATAATAATATCATTATTTTCTCCCTTCTTTGCTCGCTGCTTTAGGGTTGTAATGACTTCGACCAGCTCTACTCACTTTCTAATTTCTCACTCTTCTTGCTAATACAAACCTCATATATGTATCTGTATATCTAAAGCACATTACATTGTCTTTCATTGTTAGGACTTTCATGTAATGTTCTTGACAGAGTTTCCGTTGCTATGGTTCAGTGTTGGTCTTATCACTGCCAAGTTTAACTGCAGGGAAAAACTTGCAGATCTATTTTTGTATGTCATTTCGTCAAAGTGGCAGCTTTGGTTTCTTTTTCAAATATGAAAGAAATGTTTAGTAGCTACTGTGCAGTTGTGAATAATTAAGCAAAAATGAACAAAGCTCCATTTACAGTCTTATCCGACCATAGACAGCTAGCAGGTGTTGTCTCACAGTGGTGAGGAGTTTGGGGGGGGGGGTTCCTGTATTGTTTTTTTTAGTTTATTTCAAAAAGAATTGTTAATGTCATGCCATATAAATTATTTATATTAAATTTTATTTTTGTAGTTTGTACAGATGTTAGTATCTAGACTGAAGTTCTATTTTTAAAGAGTGAATATATATTATATATAAATATATCTATTTGTTGGCAAATTTGCTTTTGTTTTGTTTTGTTTGCATTTTGGGATGGGGGGTTGAGGGACAGAGGGATTTTAGAGCAAACACTTTAGAGCAAAGGCCTTTTTTGGTGGGAGTTCTTGGGGGCCTGTGAAAGAAGTGATGTAGGATTGTGTCATTGTTTCATCTTGGATTTTTTTCTCCTCTTGCCCCTTCATTGCCATCTTTTTAAATATTCTTCTTCATGTCTGAAACACTGTGACTTCTGAAAACTATGCTCAAGAAAACCCTTTTGTGACCATTATGTTCCCTCATCTGCTATAGAAAGTTAACTAACAAAATAAATTGAATGATAAAAGTATTCCTGTAGTTTTGGCCAATCTTTATGAGTGTGTTTGCCTGAGACCCTTCTAGCAGTGAAAAGTTCAGCAATGTCATCACAAATGTAGATTAACAAACTGAAAGTGTTTGCTGGTTAAATAAGCCCCCTGTTTAATCAGGGGTCATTGTTGAGGCTTCAAACAATAGCGTTGACTTCAGTATGTTGGCATTTTATCGCCAGATGTATCCTTACATTTAAAAAGAATCAATTATTAGGTCTGAATTTGTGAATTGATCATATCCGTACCATGCTTAAAATACTGACTCATATTAACGCCTCAAAGCTGCATCAATCATGGTCAAGCACAAATTGCTATTCAAGATATTTCCAGTCACTTGATAACCACGGATTTTTTAAAATTTATTTTGATTTAATTTATGTTTTTTTTTAAAACAGCAATCCAAATTCTAGTTCCAGAATGATGCTTGAGAAAGCTTTAGGTGAACCTTCAATAAACCGGTTATTTTATCACAGAGGCACAAAATTCACATATCTATGTTAAAGAGGCTATAAAGCCATGTCATTACATTACAGAATCACCAGAGTCATTTTATTACATCATAGTGTCAGTACAGAGACAGAACTATGTACCTACGTCAGGTAGGTACATAGTTCAATAAAGCCACATCATTATTCTACAGAGACATTGGGCCAAAAGCGCTGGAGTCATGTTAGTACGTTATAGCACCAGTGGACAAGTCACTACATCAGAGAAGCACAAAAGTCACGTTTTTACGTTATGGAGGCACTAAAGCCACAACATTATATCACAGAGGCACTAGAGCCATGTCATTAAGCCAAGTGTTTCCCATACACAGGCTCTACTTGGTTGCCCCGCCCAGGTAAATTAAGACCCACCCAGGTAGATGCACACACACAGATCTGTGAACAAATGGGTACAGTTTAAATTGGTCCTTGTATTCTGTTCTCCATGAATAATAGCATTCACTTTGGTAAATAAACTGTTCTTTATATGAGAGATGAAGACTTCCAGTTGAAGTCTGAATGTTTATTGCCTCACAACATTATGGAAAAA